>UCOJ01001910.1:0-18606 GCA_900474305.1 Cecidostiba fungosa
CGTGTAACGTGTATAAAAACGAACATTTAATATACTTCCTGAACTCAATACATAGAACTTGTTATTTTGCGAATCCCAATAGCCAGTTGCGTAGCAAATTGATAGCAATTTGTTACAAACGATTTGCTATCGGTTTTAGCATATTTTCTATAAAACTGCGTCCTTATTTGATGCAAATTTGATAGCAACTGTTGATTCAAACTTATGGTAGCAACATGAAGTCAATATTATAGCAACTGTTGCTAATGATGTGCAGACGTATCATATGCAAGAGTTGCAATCACTTTGCTGTCACATTTATAGCTTTTTATTGGCATAACGTTTGCATCATTTTGCAACTGCTATTAAATGTCAAATTGATGGAAATTTAAAAAAAACCGTGCAGCAAAATTAATAGCAAATTGTTATCAATTATTTGTACAAATGTTAGTAATTGAAATTAATTTTAATTAGTATTTAATAATAATGAAATAAGGACAAAACTCAGATTAATTTGTTTCGTTTATTAAATATAATGATGAAGGTACATATATTAATTCTATAATTTATAGTAGAAACTGATTTTGGCAAATCTTTTTTTAAAATAACATTTACATTTTTGTTTACTTATTTTTTGTAAAATAGAGGTAAGCTTTGGTAATATTCATTTTACATTCATTAGTACGACGAAACTAACACATTGAATAACGATTCTTTTATAAGTACATGCATCATCAAGGCTCAATTGCCATTTTACTTGTGATTCTTTTGGAAACAGTGTATCAAAAATAGTATTTTACACATCGATTTCTAACGCGTAAAAATGTACTGTACGCAAACAATATCTACAAATGTTTTATGCAACTCGTTTGTAAAATTTAATTTTACTCACTCATTGCATAATATACTATAAATATATTTATGAACATGTTTATATCATTGGCAAAATTTTAAAGAGCGCAGATATTTTAACAATTTACCTAATTAAATAGTCTAAAATAAGTAAACTTGACACTTTTCTTAACATTTTTTTCAGTAAATTAGAAGTAAGCTTGTGTAACATTTTTCATTTTCATTAGTAAAATGAAACCTAAGGTATTGAAAAACGAATTTTTTAAAACTACATTTTCAGCTCGATTGGCATTTTACTTTTGATTTGATATTTTGAGATCACAATAATTTACAAAATAATAGCAGATATCTGTAATGATATTACAATATATACTTATTATCTAGCGACAAAAACTATATAAAGTATGGATTAGTGAACTTTTAACACTAAATGGTAAACTCGAGAACGCATAATGCGCGATCATGAAACATGAAAAGAGGGATCAAACACAGGATCATAGTTGCAATTCATGCGACGGAGAAGGCGCGGTGATAGAGATTTGCGAATGTGATATGGAGGATGGCGAATTCGATTTGCGTGATTGAGAACTTGATGCACGCGATCGAGAACGTGATACACGTGATCGAGAACGACAGCTGCGTGATCGGGAACGAGAGCTGCGTGACCGGGAACGAGAGCTACGTGACCGGGAATGAGAGCTACGTGACCGAGAACGAGAGCTGAGTGATCGGGAGCGAGATCTGCGCGATGATGAACGAGAGCTATGGGATCGGGAACGAGAACTGCGCGATCGAGAGCCAACCGAGCTGCGCGATCGAGAGCCAACCGAGCTGCGTGAATGAGAGTGAGATCTTGACGAGTGAATAGTGGATTGACTGCTGACAGATCGCGAGCGAACAAGCGAGTTTTCTGGCAAAGGCGAATTTTGTGGCGTAGGCGGATTATGTGCCGAAGATTGATTTTGTGGCAAAGGCTGATTCTGTCCCGAAGGTTGATTTTGTGGCGAAGGCTGATTCTGTGCCAAAGGTTGATTTTGTGGCGCAGTTGATTCATTTCTTGACCGAGATTGTCTTGTTTTTCTAGAGGGATGATTGACGTCATTTCTTGATCGATGTGAGCGACTACGCCGATCCTTAGGTGCGGTTTTGTTCCTTAATGATTGTTTGTCATTTCTGATTCGAATACCGAGTGCAGTATTAAAGTCCGCTTTGGATGGTTTATTCAAATTTTTTGGTAAACCTTCTACAATCAGAAATAAATATCGTTTATGTATTAAAGCAAATTATTATCAACTAAAATGCCATATAGACGAATATATATAAGAAATTAATATACTTACTATATAGAGCGCTCCACAATCTTGTTTTTTCAAATGATCTTTTATTATCTGTCCCGTACAAAGTATATTCCATAACACACTCTAAAGTAATGGCTTCATGGAATGATACTTTAATCGCATCTTCTATAGTTACGCCACCTACAAATCTGAAATATGACACCTGAAAAATGCATAGATATTTACAATTGATTGTAAACAATTAATTATAGACATTGAAATATTTTAAATTGTAAAAAGACAAATACATTTATACAAAGGAATTGCCCTACTTATGTGAGCGTTCAATAACTTTATAATCGAATGATTTTACACTTACAACTTTGTTAAAATCATGTCTTGACATTCTTTCAAAATTATCGACTTCCTCTGGACTTCGAAACGGTAAGAAGGGTGGCTTTTCCACTTCAGCTCTGTCAGCTTCATCCAAAAATTTATCCAGTGCTTGACTATAAAACATAAATTATATGAGTTTCGAGTGTGAAATTGTACGTTCTCGTTACGAAAAATATTATTATTGTTTAATAACATTCAATTATTATCATTACATGTTACTCACTCTACTTTTCTACAAATTCTAGATTCCAGTTTATCAATTCGACGAATAATTTCGCTATAACATATATCAATGAAAAAAAAAATTGTGAATAAATTTTTTTAGTTCTTGTATATTTACGGTAGAAAAAATATTGTTTTAATACATCGACGGCTGAGTGGAAGAAAACCCTATCTCGACGGCGGCTTCATGAATGTCCCATCTTGGTCGCGGTTTTAAGAATGCTATATTGGCGCGAGCTTATATTTAAGAGTTTTCTATATCATTCCTATCACAGATGCGATTAATTTTCTATAATTTTGTTATGGTAACCCAATACATCTTTTGAAAGCAAACAAGGCTACCAAAAAAAATTGCAGAAATTTAATTGCATCTGGGATATAAACGACATAGAAAAGTCTGAAATATAAGCTCGCGCCATGATAAAGCGTTCTTTCAGCCGCCGCCGAGATAGGGTTTTCTTTCACTCAGCCGTCGATATGAAAACAATTTTTTTTTCTACTTTCTGCATTCAATAAACTTTTTAGCATAATATTTTACCTATACCCATGCGTATCTGATTCACTCCTGGTTTTTCCCGATGACCTATCAGAAACTACTCTATGAGTGCCTCTGTCCCTTTTATTAATATTTAATTCATTTTCACTTCTTTGTATTCCCTTCGCCATTTTATCTCTTATTTTTTGCAAGCGTAGTTCTTGCTGTTTATTAGGAACCACATTTTCATCATTATTATCTGTGAGCTGTGCCAATAACTGTTGCTGATCGCGACCATTTAATGCAGGAAGATCGTTGTGATAATTTCCACCTGAAATTTAGAAATTTAAGTCGTAACAAAAACAAAAAGACAAAGTTTAAAGTTGTTGATTGTAATTACTTGTTATGGTAGAACTTGGTTGCGTATTCTGTAAGACCGTAGGGACGGCCATCAATCCCGATGTTTGGTTATGACTCAGATTTTGATTTTCCAATCTGTTTGTATTTATAGGTGGATTTCTATTAATGATCCCTTGTGTTTGCCAGTTACAACTAAAATGTTGTCCATCTTGCCTGCTGAAATTGATAGCAGGTTCCACTGCAGCCTCGGTCATTGAATTTTCAACATGTGAGGACATTGACCATTGGGGATCGATAGGTGGTATGACTTCTGTAGGCGTACTCCTTGTAGCTTCTGGATAATTTCTTCGTGCATCTAAAGTTAATAAAAAATATTTTATTGTGCAAAAAGAATAGAAATTGAAAGTTACAATATTTTAATTCTATTAAGAACACCCAAATCCGGGGCTAAAATTTTGTTTAATTATTTATTTAAAAATTTTGAAAAAAATTGTGTTCTATTTGCATTGTGTTAACGACAGACATTCAAAAAAATGAGAAGTGAGAAGAGTCGTATAGTAGATTATGCACTTAGGGAGTAAAAGTAGAGAGTGTCTCAGATCGGACATAATTTTCACCCGAGCCGAAGGCGAGGGCGAAAAATATGCGATCTGAGGCTTTCTCTACTTACTCCCGTGGTACATATACTACTTTTCTCCACAAGGAGCGTAAAATGCGTTGTGTAGTTTCCGCCCGGAGGGCGTACAGTTCGCACTTTACGCGCCGTGTGGAGAAAATAATTGTACAATATTTTACGTCAACTAACTGAAACACATTATTTTTACCTGCATTCAATGATATAGGCACATATGGAGATCTTGAGTAATTTTGGTTCTGTTGTCCAATTTGTGGTACATCTTTACTGGGATTGAAAACTTGAGAAGAATGACAACCATCTGTAATATGGTTATATGTTGCATTAGAATTTTTATTTTAATAATACAAATATAATATTCGAACGAAACACATTATTTTTACCTGTAATAAATGTTGTAGGCACATATGGAGATTTGAACTGATTTTGTCTATTTTGCATAATACTTTGTGTATCCTTACTGCGACCATTAACTTCAGAAGAATGACAGCCATCTGTAATATGATTATTATTTTGTATTAGATTTTTTATTCTCATAATACATGTAATATTTGAATTTTAATGTACAAGCTCATTATTTGCAATTAAATGGACATTTTTTTTATTTGTATTTTTGTTATCTTTTTTTTATATTTGCATGAACAGAAGATATATCTTTAACATAGCAGTTTCACTTCATGTAATTTTCTTTATTACAGACTTTCTTTACAGTATCTAGCGCGGATGCAAGAAAATAACGATAAAAGTGCATATTCTTGTAACACTAGACGTAAAATTGATAACTTCTTTTTTATGTATACAAATTTGTATATTTTTTTAAACATAATTCCATAAGATAACTTATTTTAATAGTGAATATAAAAATCAGAAAAAGTTCAATTGACGTTTTTAATGCCTAAGCAAGGTGTCTAAATGAGTGAAAGCTTTGAACGTTGTTTTGTTTCGTGACAATCATAAATTAAGCAAATAAAAATATTTTAAATATCATTTGTTTTTGTTTTTTATTACATTATTTGCATTTTTTCCTTACACTTATAACTTTTGTGTTGGAAAACAACAAAATTTCACTGCGAAACATAGTGTGTACAAGAAAAGAGGTTACAGACAAACGTAATTCAAGGGAGTTTTTATTTACATTATATTACTTTATTATAAATACCGTTCTTTTTGTGTTGTAAGTCTTTGTGTAATTTTTCTTTTATTGAATCAATGGACCTTTTCGAGGAATGTTTACGCCTTTTTTCCGTTCTATCAGCAATTAATTTTTTCAACGCTTTTTGTTTCTTGTGCTTTTCACTTTCAGAGGATGACTTATATCGTTTTGGCTTTTTAATCTCACGGGTCGGACGATCGTTACCCATGTTGAGCTCAAAATATCTATAGAAATAGATACAAAATATTAGTAATCGTTTTTGGCTATACGATTTTTGATTTTAAAGTGGCAACGAAACAATTAAAGAATGTCACGTTACATTGGTTATGTTCAAAACATCCCTGGTAGAAATAAATTTCATTAAAATAAAGAGTACAAAATGAGACACTTGCTAGGCCGAGAGGCAGCTAGATAAACCTCCAACAAAAAAAAAAAAAATAAACAAATGAATTTCTTTAAAAAGCTAGTAGAAGGCTACTTTTAATAGAAACGGCAAAAAAGACCACTAGCGCTTGGTACATGATATAATTTTTGTTACACATAACTAAATTTTCACGATTTGCTCAAATTTTGAGCAGCTCCAAAAAATAGGGCTTTTTCCCCGCTGAAATAGATTTTAGAAATTCAATTTTGTTCCCGTTTTGTTGATGAAATCTTGAATTTTTGTCCACAGGAAAAAGTGAATTTTGCGCCATAATTGCATTTGCCCGACCAGTAAGTGCACGATTACTGCTCGGACCAAAAATTCAATTTACGGATGCATCATGCATTTTTACCGATGAATGTGAAATCCCATTTTGCGCTCGCAAAACGAGACGCAAAGTTTGACTTTGCGCCCGCGAAATCGAGAAATTTATTTACTTAGTATATCGACGGCTGCCGGAACAAGGGCCTATCTCGGCTCGGCGTTGGAAAAGGGCCTATCTCAATCAGACGTGCTTTCTGCCTCATTTAAAAAGACGATTCCTACAAACAGAAAGCGGCTAAAAATAAAAAAAAATCCTCAGCAACTTCAAAAAACATAGCTAAGCTAAGCATTTTTTTCAGAATTTTTAGCCACTTGCTTTTGGTAGGAAATATCTTTTTAAATCATGCAGAAAACACGTCTGTCTGAGATAGGCTCTTTTGCAACTCCGAGCCGAGATAGGCCGTTGTTCCGGCCAGCCGTCGATATGTGGTTATGTTTATTCTGTTAAATGCTAAATAATTCGAAGAAAAATCTTTTAATTGCAAGTAAATAAGTAATTACCTACTTTTACTGTCATTTTTTTCAAACCTATTTAAAATAAACATATTTCTACCAAAAATGTACTGCAGAATTCTGTGGTTGAAACATACACCAAACATACGCTAATTATTAACTAAATCGACATAACTTGTCTAAATTTTTAAACTTTGTTCAACAAAGTGTACAATTTTAATATAGTCTAAACAGTTGATTTAACCCTTTTTTAGATTTTACGCTATTCTGTAAAAGGGTAGTACTTATGAAGGTTACAATGATCGCTGAACACGAATTCGCTTTCAGATTTTCATAATTTACGATAGTGGATCTACTCTATAGCTGCAGAGGTCTATCTAAAAAATTAACAATTATTTTTTGAAAAAAAATATAATCACATTCGGTAAATCCAAATGTAAATAAAAATGTAAAAAGCTAATAATAAGAACCGTGATTGAAATTGCAGTACGTAAGAAAAAAGTATATGTATAGAATCTAAGCGACGAATTGAATAGAGTTGAAAGAAGAAGAGGGGAAAATGTAAAAAGTGCTTGCTCACTGTATATGGTATTTAATGAATAAATAAATAAATAAATATATAAATAATATAATCACATTCGGCATTTCTTTAAATATAAATGGTCTCGTGTGATTTGTTGCTAAAATATACACTTTTTATAAAGGTTTCCCGAAGTTTATAATTCTTGCATAATCATGATGGGAGTGATTTTGCATAAATCTGTGGCTTCCAGGAAAAACGACTTAACTATATTTTTTGTGTTTTCGAGATATTCGCATTTTAATGTTTGAACTGATACGTAAGATCGTAGCGGACGAATTATGGCGCAGTACTGGGTTTACTTGGTGTATTCTGAACTACCTTTCAAACGAATACACTGGGTACAACAAATGGGAGGTTGTCTTTTTGTGGTGCAGAAATGACCTCGAGTTAAGTCATTATTCCGGGAACATTTTCTATACGGTATTTTCAACATCTTGGGATTGGAACCCTTTGGAGTAAAATTTGAAATCCACATATGATAATAATGATTGACAAAGTTTTTTTGCTTGAGTTATAGACTAGTTTCAAAATTATTTTTCTCATCCTGGAACAGTTTATAGACAAAAATGGGATTAAGTTGTTTTTCCGGGAGCACATTATTAATATTAATCTCTTATTTTATCGAAAATTGAGTTGTGGTGAATATTGACTGTGTAAATAAATATATGTTGTTTCTAAGTGATATTTATGTTGAGAATTCACATAATAATGGTTTTTTTATACTTATCTTGTCCTATAAAATTATTGTAAGTATTTTGAACATGGAGTTAAGTCGCTTTTCCGGGAACAAATAATCTAAAAATCGAGTTAAGTCATTATGCCATGAGCTGTTTCGGATTATAGGAGAGGGTTTACGACAAATCTGACATTTTCACGTGAAAAAGCGATGTTTAAATAGGTAAAATCTGACCCTAACTTAATTTCCCAAAAATATGTAGTTAAGTCGTTTTACCTGGAAGCCACAGAAATTAAACTTCGAAAATATTTTATATGGAATATATATACCTATGTCTGAAACTGGATTCGTGTTCAGCGACCATTCGAACCCTCAAAACTGCTACTAGTTCCTATAAGCATTTACCCATTAACGCCTAAATAACACAGAATTATTCTACAACTTGAAACTAACAGACTATAATGAAAAAGCTATTGATTATTTTTGAAAGCAGTTATTCTAAAAATATTCCGGTCTCGTCTTTATGACCCTGCTGCTTAAACAATTCAAAAATATCATTAATATTTTTTTTTATTAATTTGAGCTAAAAGTTTTTTTAATATACTTTTTTTCTTACATCGTTGATTACTAAGGTAAAAACAATTTGTTTTGCAGTAGAAACTACATAGAACGCGTTATTAATAATTGCACTTTCAAAAGATGGGGTCATTTTTTTTAATAATTATCTTTATTTATATATCAAAGCCGCGATTTTTTTCAAATTTTGCAAATTTTGCCATGATTATGACTCGGCTTCAATATAAAAAATTATTATTAAAAATAATAACCCTATATTTTTAAAGTACAATTATTAATAACACATTTTATTCTAACAAATAAAATATACTGAAAAATCGAGACTTTGTGTTCAAATTCATAAAAAAAAGAGTAGTTGGTATTTTTGAACCTTTTAAGCAGCAGGCTCGTAAAGATAAGACCCCATAACTTTTAGGAAAACTATTTCCGAAAAGACTAAATAATGGTTTCATTAAAGTCTGGCTTAAAGTTAACAAGCAAAATTATATTTTACATCAGTTTACTCTTGAAAAAAATGTTGATAAATAAATAAACATGTGGTATTAAGTTTTTTTTGAGTCTACGTTTTTTACTTAACAGATGAAAGTATTTTATGATTTATTCATTACCTTGTTAGAATAATAGGTGAATGTTGAACTGGTTCCGTGAGTTGTTAATCCACTAGTATTATATACAATTTTAATTGCTATTTTTGTGATCTAACCAAAGTTACAATTTTTATATTATGCAACAAGCTGATAATTTTATGTTAAAAAGTTTAATGAAAATTCTTTTAATTTATTTGTGGTTGCGTAGCATTAGTATAAAAGTATGGATCGGTTGAATTTTCCTTATTTTATATTATTACAGAAACAATGTAAACGTCGGGAAGTGGATCATTCTTATCTTCACTTAAATAGGAATCTTCTTCCTGTACATTTTTCCAAAATGGGATTCGATAACATTTTTTTTTTTTACAAAAGTGTGTTCTATTAACTCCGTTTCAGGCGATAATAAAGCACATTTATATGTTCCAACAGTAGATGAACATATGCCCACGTCAAACAAATCTTCGATTAATCTAAATTTTCTGTAACACTGAAAATATTTTCAACAATACATATTGACGAGTCTTCTAATAAACACGTACCGCCTTTTAAGTTAGTACCTAACGTAAAAGTTTTATATTCTAAGTTTCTAAACATTTTCCATTTCTGTAATATTTCATCAGCTATATTTGAAGGGAGTGCTCCTTCAGAAGAAGGATTAAACAGCTTTACGTGATTATCAAGTTTTCGAATTTGGATTTTATTAACAGCTTTATTTTCTCTTTCTACTAATCGATTGTAAATTTGTTGCAAAGGAGCGCCAGGTTTATTATAAAACTTTCTGAAAAAAGTCATATTGTTTTCGTAAGGCCATGCGCCGTAAGATTCGATAGGACCATACTTTATAACGTCATCGACCAAATGACAAAGATTATGAACGTTAACAGACAGAAAATTATAATCGTATATAATTTCTGCGTCTAATATAAATCTGTCAAGAGCTAATCTTGAAAAAGATAGTTGCTCATATGATGGAGTCTCAAATGATAGGCAACGTATTGCCGTACTAAGAAGTAAATAGTGAATGTAGGTATCTTCATTGACAATACCATTTATAACAGCAATGCCAAAATATAATAAAAATTGGCGATGTTGTGTTGCTTTGAAGTCCTTAACATATTCCAAGGGTTCCGGTCGTCGTGCAAATTCGCGAGGGCAGTATTTAACTACTTCCTTTATTCTATCAGAAATTTGACGAATTTGCATGCGAGATAATTTTACTTGTTTACCATATGTCCCTAGGGTCCACGCTAACAACATTTTTTTATGAACTCCTAAATACAAGCAATGCATGGGATCAATGGGAACTTGAGTTACCAATCCCATTTCCATTTTTAACAGTGGCCTCTTTTCAAGATGGTGATTTTTATCGGTTATAGAAGCATACTCATTGTCTGTTCGTTTTTTATGCTCAATCCCCCGAAATATTGTTGTGTTCTTATATCGAAAACCCACAACCTCACATTTCGAGCATGGATGGAAAGAATTGTGACCTTTATGTCGAAGAAAATAGGCACGTGCTACCAAATCAAAGGAACCAATTCTTATTTCTACGTTTAGCTGTCTATTCTTATACAATAATTTGTCTTTTTTCAATTTATTTACGTCGGTTATGAAATGTTGTAAAAACAAATCTACGTTAACAGATTTTCTTCGACCTTTATACACTCCAACGACTTCTGCTTTACTTTCTAATATATTATATATTTTAACTTGGATCGGAATTATTTCGTATTTTTTATTTAACTCGCAGCCATCAATATTGAAGTCGATAAGTAATTTGCCTGTAGTATCGTTTCTAAAACTCAAAATCTTAGTATTATACTTTTTGTATTCCCTGCAATATACTGCAATCACTTCTATTGCATACTTTTCCCCGGCATGAATTCCTACACAGAAAGACTATAGTTGGTGAGCGTATCGCCAAAAACGCGGTGATCAGATCACTTGCGATTTAGGTGATCTGATTACCGGTAAAAGGTGAGCGTATTTTTTTTCTCCTTAGGGCTATTTTAGGTCTTACAGTAATGCGACCCGCATGTGCCCGAAGGTGAGCGTATTACCAACTGCGCGTCATCTCCTGACAAACGAGCGGCGCTACGCTTACTCTCTTAGAGGTTAGGTTAGTGTATTACGTTTACGAGGTTTACGGCGTGTCCGCGCGATATTATTAGGAATAATTTGCGACAACGTTTTTGTTAAATACATTAGGATATATACGTATGCTTTTGCGGATGAAATTCCTGACATTTTGAGAAGTAAGTTTCTGTACTGCTGCAGCTTCATCCCTTCATTTTCTCCGCAGGTCATACGCTCACCTGTTCTCGGTGATCACATCATCTAAACGAAAATGATCTGATCATCGCGTTTTTGGCGATACGATCACCAAGTAGTCTCTCCGTATGTTTCATTTAGGCGTCCCGCCATAGCTAATTTTTTTCATTCTATCTTTTTACTCATTGTATCCTACCTAAAAGTTTCGATCGCTCCATCTTCAAAGAGTTCTATATTCGTCGCCTGATTGGTCGGTTAAGAATGGCCGCATTTGCTGGTCGGTTTTGAATTCGAGTTTGTTTTTTAATTTGAATAAGAATAATTAGTAAGTTGTAATAAATTGAATTATTAGGATGATCCCTAATTATATTTAAACGTAAAATAATATTTAGAATTTCTCAAGTTTTACCTGTTTCTAGCCTTTTGACTGCAGTGTAACGACATAAACTATAAAACTTGCATGTTCGTTTGCGAGCGCAATCACGTGTGTATGAATTTCTAACCTCAAAAAGTAAAATTTCTGAATAAAGGAATTTTTCTTTCATGAGAAAAGGATAGCTCGCACTTAAGTCTTTTGAATTAGTCGTTCATTTTTGCATGTGTATCTAACTCTACTTAACCTTAAAAAGTGAAAAATTGGAAAAAAACAAAAATTGAAACGCGCAGAGCGCGTCTACAGTTGCTAGTAATAGTATATTATGCAACTAGGGAATAAAGTAGGCTGTGTACTCCCTGCGTGTGAGATTGTCGGCCGAGCGAAGCGAGGGCGACAAACACGCAGGGATACACAGCCCACCTTGATTCCCGAGTGCAATATACAATTTTTTAGTACACCCACCATCAAGTTCGTACTTGATCGCCGCCGAGAAGGGAAAAAGAGCTACATATGTATTCCCTAACCGCACTCTAGTTTCCAGCGCCGCGCGCCATTTATGTCCGAGCCGAAGGCGAGGATATATGGCGCGCAGCGCCGGAGACTAGAGTGGGGGTAGGGAGTACATGTAGCACTTTTTTCCCTGCTCGGCGGCGATAAAGTACGAACTTTATGCTAGGGTGTGCTAAAATAGTATACTGTACCAAGTTTTCCAAGTGTACCAAGGGTATAAAGTAGGCAGTTTTAAATCGAGTACTGCAACCACACGAGGTCTTCAAAAAGTCCACACTAACCCTTGGTGTACACAATACGTTTTGTAAAACATGCACTAATTTTCGCAATTTGAACTATTTCTTTCTAATATGTATTATCTAATAGTACGCATGTGAACTATTTATTTCTAATATTATCAGACAGCTGTTTATTACAAATTCACTTCTTCATGTCGTTATTATTTTACAGGTAATGTCTTAACGTTCTAATAAATGTTATTGTTTATGCGACATGATGCTTTTAATATGCTTTTTAGATACGTCTTGATTAATAAATAATGTAGACGTTGATTACATTCATAATTTTCTAAATTACTATTATGAATAAACAGGCTTAGCGGAGCCGTCTATTTGAAATTTGTCGCTTCATCAAAAATGAATGCGCAATTAAAATAAGCCAGTGCAGGATGCCTGACAGATATAAAACATAGAAATTCATTTTAATGAAAAGTATCTAATAGAAGTGAATGCAACAGTATATTGAAGGGATTGATCGATTAGGCTTTTTTAATTCTGACATCATAAACTACGTGAACTCACCTATCGGCTGTACAAGAATTTAAGTTGTCATAATTTTGCTATTGCTATTGTATGTAGCAACGTATTGTTAGAGGAAGAGGTGAATAAGCTACCAACAAAGATTGGTTTTCATTGTTTCGTTGCTATTGCCAAACATACACGGAGAGAAATTTTATAGTAAAAAATTATTATCTCAGATAGTAAACGAGGGACAGACTCGGATATTTTTAACTTTTACTATTTTTATCGTAAAAATTACTATTAATATAGTAAAAATTCATGTCTTAGTATATTTTATTATAAAGCGATTGTTGCATACAAAAACATTAATATATTTATGTACAAAATTTTATTGATATATATTAATATATATATCGATTTAATTGGATTTTATGGAAGTCAATGTATTGTAAATTAAAATTTAAAAAAAAAATAACAAACACCGATTAACTTTCAAATTGGATAAAATTGGTCATTTACAATAAAGAATATACTATGACATTTTATTGTATCATTATCATTATTTTCTCTCTCTCTTTCTCTCTAATTATATAATATATGTATATGAAAATATCGATAAACAAAAAGATTAATATATTTGTGTAACAAAAATATATGAATATACAACTTGTAATTATTGAGTGTAACAGATGGACAGACACTCATTTTTATACTGTTTTTTATAATTCAAAACATTGACTCAACACTAATTTTTGTTCTTTTAAAGAATATGAAATATTAATTTTATTACAACATAAGTAATAACAAATTTTGATTAATTTTATTTTTGTGTGGTGTGCGTGGTTACATGCGTTAGAGGATAAACATTCTAATTATTTTTTCCCTCTCTCTCAAATCAATTTCGAAAATTAGGTTTACGTTAGCAGAAAAATGGTTAAGAAAGTAATTTTCTCGTATCTTAAACGCAGTTCTCCACATTGATTGAAAACCCATTTGTTAAAGTTTAATTTTATAATTATTATTTGAGAGAATAAAGATAATAATTTTTACTATAAAAATAATAAAAATTAAAAATATCCGAGTCTGTACCCAGTTTACTATCTTAGATAGTAATTTCTACTATAACATTTAAATTGCAATTGCATAGATACACATCGTTATGTAATTATGTATATTTTACAAAGTTATTTAAGTTCAGTTTATATATAAATATCTCGCTGAATCGCATTTGAATAATGTCCCAAAATCAAGTAATTCAAATGCCATTAAGCGAGATATTTATATATTAGCTATAAATAATATATAATTACAGAACGGAGAGCAACTATGTTACGGTTTATCGTAATTTAATTTTTTATTATTTGTTATAAGCAAATTAGGGTGGCCACATATGAACCGGAATGTTCAGCCGGAACGGAGCAACCTTTAAAAATTATAAGAATACTAAGTGGGTAAAGATGATAACAGATACAACGTATTGATAAATAATATTTTTTCCGAAGAAATTTCTGAAGCTTAAGTTTACGAATAAATGCGAATCGCGACATATATCTGTAAATAGGTCTGATATTCTAAGAGGCGCCATAACCTTCAAATGTTAAAGTTTTTAAAAGTTGCTCCGTTCCGGCGGAACATTCCGGTTCATGTGTGACCACCCTTAGCTGCTTGTTAGTCTATTATATTGAAGCGCAAAATTTGAATTTTTAATTGATTTTAAGATCCACTTAAAACAAAATTTCATACGCATACTAAAAGAGCCTCACCACTTAAAAATTGAATTGAAAAATAATAAAAATAACTTTGCATAAAATGGAGCACGGACAAGTTATGCAGGTCAATTCGAAGTCCTTTAACCAATTAACCCACGCACCGTGTAACCTACAGTGAGACGATCTCATCTACTATAATAAAATCAATCAAAAATATCAAAAGGAGGCCTAAATGTCAAAGATTTAAAACCAAAGCCAAAGAGCATGAACCATTTCACGTAGTGAAAATTATAGGCGTAAAATTTAAATTAAAGTAAAAAAGACGTTTCAAGCAAACTGTAAATATAAAACGCAAGCGAGTAAACCCTACACCCCACCTACCCGACGCACTAAAGTTTTAAAGAAACAATGTTCGTTTAAAAAATTCGTTGGCACATTGGATGAAGGTGAGCGGAAGCAAAGAATAAATCTAAAACATAAACATCTAAACCCATCTACCCTACCCGCAGCAAGTTTAAATAAAAGAGCGTTTATTTGAAAAATTCTTAGGCACATCGGAGGAAGGCGAGCGGAAGCGACAAGTAAGCCTAAAATCAAAATGCTTAAACCGAACTACCCCACGCGCCATGAGTTTTAATAAAAGATTAAATTACTTCAGCACATCGGACGAAGGCAAGCGGACAAGAGGAAGGAATGTAAAACCAAAATGCCTAAACCTACCTACCCCAAGCGCCGCGGGAATTAATAAGAGAACGTTTATTTAAAAAATACTTTGTCATATCGGAGGAAGGCAAGCGGTAGAGAGGAATAAATCTACAACCAAAATGCCTAAACCTAACTACACCACGCGTCGCGGGATTTAATAAGATAACGTTTATTTTTAAAAAAACTTTGGTACATCGAAGGAAGGCGAGCGGAAACTACGAGTAAACATAAAACTTCAATGCTTAAACCTAAGTATCCCACGCGCCGCAGGTTTTAATAAGAAAACGTTTATTTACCCTGGCGAGTAAGGAGCGACCGAAATTCGGTCGCTGTTCGGTCGCTGTTTATTTTTCGTCAAAAATCTATTATTATGATATTTGCTTACAAAAAAACGATTAATAGAGTGAATATTGAACTATAAATAGCGCAATTTTATGCAAAAAATCATTATAAACCCTTTTACAATTGTAAATATTGTAAATAAACAAGACATACATATCATTGACAATGTTACAGAATGAAAGATTTTAGGTAGGTTAAGAAAGCTATAATATAATGTCAAATCAGAACTGTGGACTTATTATTACTCTAACAGTTTAATAAGTGATTGATTAATTGCTTTAAACATATATTGTCTAGGTCACTTTTATACAACCCTTTTACGCAGGGAACAGCGATGGCAATCGGATGTGCGGAAAACGCACCAAGCGGCTCACTTCAGACCGCACCGCGATGCAAAGTCAAATCTATAGTCTCTTGCGTCAGAGTTGCTTTTCAGCAGTTATTGTCCGAAAAAAAAGTTCTTGAAAGAAAAAGGAAAATAATATATTGATAAATCAAAGGAAGAAAAGTTACTCTGAAGAAATAATTTTTCCGCTTAAATTAAAATTATAAAAAATCATTGAATTTTTTCACAGATTGCGCAATTGAAGTAACAAAAAAATTAATGATAACAGTATTAATTAATAGTGCTGAATGGAGTCAATAAAAATAATTAAATAACAACATAAAAAAATTAACAGGTTAGCGCCTGTTACACTATGCACTTGCTATATATAATATTAAGGCTACAAAAGAGGGGATGCTTGCTTCTACGAAAAAGACATGGTTCTATAGGTTTTCGGGGTCGCTGATTCCAAATCTGGCATCAGATTGGCAAAATAATTTGTTTAAACAATTTTTTTTATGCAAATTTTTGCGAAATTGAAACTTTGGTTAAGAGTAGGGTGTTACTGAGGGTTTTCGGGGTCGCTGATTCCAAATCTGGCATCAGATTGGAAAAATAATTTGTTTAAACAATTCTGTTTATGCAAATTTTTACAAAATTCACGCTTTGGTCAAAAGTAGGGTGTTACTAGGGGTTTTCGGGGTCGCTGATTCCAAATCTGGTATCAGATTGGCAAAATAATTTGTTTAAATATATTTTTCTCCGCAAATTATTACAAAAGGTATCTGTTGCGAAAAACTGTTTTCATAAAGGAAAGTAAAAATCCCAAATACGCCGGCAAATCGGAGGAAGGCGATAAGTAACCATATGAATAAATACAAACAAAACCCTTAAATCCATACCTACCCACGTCTCGAACGTCTCGAATTTTAATAAAAAAAATTTTAATTAAAAAATATGTCGGCAAATCGAAGGAAGGCGAGTAACGCGAGAATAATACATCTAAAACGAAAACACTTAAACCCATCTTCCCCACGCGCCTCAAATTCTAATATAAAAGAATTATGTTTATTTAAAAAATACATCGACAAATAGGGGGAAGGCGAGCGAAAGCTGGGATAATATATATCTAAAACGAAAACCGTTAAATCCACCTACCCCATGCGCTTCGCGTTTTTATAAAGAAATGTTTAATTAAAAAATACGTCGGTAAATCGTAGGATGGCGAGCGAAGCGAGAATACTATACATATAAATCAAAAACACTTAAACCGAACTACCCCAGGCGCGTCGAGTTTTTTAATAAACAAAGTGTAATTAAAAAATACGTTGACAAATCGAAGAAAGGTTAGCGTAAGGAACCAGAATGCTGTATATTAAACGACATACCATAATCCACCTACCCTACGCGCCTTGAGTTCTGATGAAAGAAATATTCTCTTATTCAAACTCGATCGAAGGTTGTGGGGTAGATTTGTTTAAGTGTTCTTTTTCTTCTTACCTTCCTTCGATATTCCAACATAATTTTTAATTAAACTTTCTTTCATTAAAACTCGTGGCGCATGAGGAAGATGGGCTTAAGTATTTTTGTTTTAGATGTATTATTCTCGCGTCACTCATCCTCCGTTTTGCCGACGTATTTTTCATATTAAAATTCGAGTCGCGTGGGGTAGGTGGGATTAAGGGTTTTCGTTTTAGATGTATCATCCTCACTTCGATTTGCCGACGTATTTTCTATTTAAACTTTGTTGATTGAAATTCGAGGCGTGTTGGGTAGCTGGGTTTAAGGGTTTTGGTTTTGGAATTTACTCGTTCGCCTTCCTCCGATGTGCCGACCTATTTTATTATAAATATTCTTTTTGCAAAGCTCCCGGCGCGTGGGGTAGGTGGGTTTATGTATTTTTGTTTTGGGTTTAACTCGCTCGGCTTCCTCCGATGCGCAGACGTATTTTATACTAAATGTTCTTTTTACAAAGCTCTCGGTGAGTGGGGTAGGTGGGTTAAAGGTTTTTGGTTGTAGGTGTATTATCGATCGCCTTCCACCGATTTGCCGAGGTATTTTTTAATTAAACATTTCTTTATAAAAACGCGAAGCGCATGGGGTAGGTAGGTTTAATGGTTTTCGTTTTAGATATATATTATCCCCGCTTTCGCTCGCCTTCCTCCGATTTGCCGATGTATTTTTTAAATAAATATAATTCTTTTATATTAAAATTTCAGGCGCGTGGGGTAGGTGGGTTTAAGTATGTTTTCGTTTTAAATGTATTATCCTCGCTACGCTCGCCTTTCTCCGATTTGCCGACGTATTTTATACTAAATATTCTTTTTGCAAAGCTCTCGGTGCGTGGGGTAGGTGGGTTTAAGTGTTTTGGTTTTAGATGTATTATCCTCGCTTCGCTTGCCTTCCTCCGATGTGCCGACGTATTTTGTAAATAGACAATTTTTTATTAAAACTCGGGGCGCGTGGGGTAGGTGGGTTTAAGTATTTTAGTTTTAGTTATAATACTCGCTCTCGCTCGCCTTCCTCCGATGTGCCGTCGTCTTTTTAAATAAACAATTTTTTATTAAAACTCGGGGCGCGTGGGGTAGGTGGGTTAAGGTGCTTTGGTTTTTGATATATTATCCTCGCTTCTGCTCGCCTTCCTCTGATGTGCC
>UCOJ01001911.1:0-18643 GCA_900474305.1 Cecidostiba fungosa
ATGCGTTATATATTATAAGAACGGCCTAGACCCCCGTGCTTAAAATCGAGCGTTAAATTCATTTAACGCCTGCGATAATTTTTAAATTATGCGTAAAAGCTATTAACGCTAGCGATAAACGTTAAAAATTGGCGTTAAGTCTGTTAACGCAGGTATTTTTAGCGTTAAGTAGCTACTTATCGCAACGTTAAGTTTACAGAATAGACCCCCAGGTAGCCTGTATCAATATAACCTACCAACACAGTCTTATTCGATAATTTATCAAACTTTGTTTCCTGTTGTCCTTGGACCTTGGCAAAAGCTACGCATCCGAATCTTCTGAGTTGATTTATGTATATTTTTGATTCTGGATTAATCTTTAGCAGCGGTGACTGTAAATCAATTGACTTATGATGCGTCAAGTTGTACAGATACACCGCAGCCTTCAGTGCCAAGTCCCAGGCATTCGCTGGCAGTCTTGAGTCGTACATCAGAGTTCTGGTGATCTTCTGGATTGTCTGATTGTATTGTTCCGCGATGCCATTCAGCTGTGGTGTATAAGGGCATACTGTTCTCAGTTCTGCACCATATTTATCCAACACTTCCTTGGTCTTTCCGCTGGTGAATTCTGTACCTGGATCGCAATCCAAGTAACAGAATTTTTCGTCCTTTCCACATAAGTTTCTACATTTCGCTACGAAGTCAACGATACACTCCGCAGCATCTGACTTATGCTTGACTGGATAAGCCATCGCAAAGCGTGAGTAATTATCCACCAATAAAACCACGAATCTGCTACCTTTCGGATGAGTTGCTGGTGTTATGGGTGCCATTGTGTCAGCACTGACTCTTTGCAATGGTTTCTTTGCCATTTCTTTGTTGTTATCGAATTTCGGTCTATTCATTTTCGCTACTTTACATATTCGCAATCTTTCAAGCATACAACATGATCATTCTCTCGAAATTCCTTGATATCCGGATAGTCTTTTCAGGACTTTTACTTTATCCAGTGACGTATGTCCTAAGCTTCCTGATTTAACCAAGATGTTACATATATTCATAGTATTTATCACGCTAGTCAACGTATTCGTTTTATCATCAATAATCACATTTTTATCGCTAAACGTTACCTTTTTCTTAGCCTTTTTATTGCTTTTATAAGAGATCAGTGCATCTGAGTGTATCTTTTGACTTTTTCCTGATTTAACCAAATCTATTTTAACTTTAAATCAATTATCCAAAACGGATTTTCGAACTTTCCTTCCAAGACCTTCTTTTTGTATTCGGTTCGTACACATTAATTGTTTTCTTGTCCAGATACACACACGCCCTGATCTGTAAAACGTTTAAGTAACAGGAGATTTTTGCTTAAATTCTCCGCATATATCACTTTTATCTAGCATTAATACTTTGTCATTAGGCAATTCGAACTTGACTCGACCTTGATTAGTTGATTTTATATTTGACCTTTTATCTTTATTAGCACAACCTATCATACAGTCAGCCTTTTCATGCAGCTGCGTTAAAATGAGTTTAGCATTTGTCATGTGTTCTGTCGCGCCTAAATCTATGATAAACTTTTGTCTCGCATTATCATACTCATTCAGACTCACCTACATGCTTACTGAATCGGTGATTACAGTACCTTTGCTGGCGTTGGCGATCGGAAAGCTGATCGTCCAGTTGGCGATTTGTAGAGCGACTTACTGTAACGATGAGATGACTGGCTCTCATCCTTCTTAAGTTTTCGTTTCAGTTGTTCTTCCGCATAAGGACTCACACCCTTCTCTCTGAGCGGTGCAATCAGCTGATGTATGTTCGGACTTGTGCGGTCTGTCCTTGCTTTTGGAGCGTCTTTCCAAATAACGCAGGCTTCTGTGGGACCTTTGGCGTCCATTATCAATCTGAAAAAGTCAAGTATATTAGTTGGTCGTACGTTTAACTTCTACTCATACTGTGACCTGCTAAACTTTTGGCAAACTGTGTTGTAAAACTAGCTTTTCTTTGCAGTGTCATTTTGGCAAGTCTTTCATTGCTCTCGTATTTTCTGATGAGATCTTCGAACCTTAAGCAGAAATTAAACGCTGATTCTTTGTCTTTATTAAACTTTAGGTTGAATAGTCGTTTCTGAGTCGTGTGGACGTTGGTTCTGAATTAGTTCCTTTACGTTTTTAATCTTTCCCAGCAGTTCAACTGGGTCTTTAACGTTTCTCGTGTACAGATGGTATTTCTTCAATTCGTAAGTTCGCGTGATATTAGTCTGTTTTAAATTCGTGTCGTTCATGCTTGAGCTTGACAAGTTTACTGACTTGGACTGGTTTACTTAGTCGTATAAGATTGTAATCAGATAACCTTTTACTTACTTCCATTTCCTCCGGCATTCTTACCTTAGTAAATTTGTTCTCGAGACGTTCTGCAGACTCCGTTCTCCAATCTTTATATGGATATGTCTTTCCGGAAGTTCGCACCTTCGTCATCATCCCAATCGTACTGATTGAGACCCTGGTAGCCTGGCATGCGGGTGGATGAAGCTCCATCTCTGTTTACTGCTCTCGAAAATATCGAGTGACTTCCAGTCATTGTCTGCATATCATGCCTTCCACCAGTTTGATGATCCGACTGAACTGAGCGCTGTTGTTTTCTCGCAACAGTACAACGAAATCGTCCATGCTTGACTTTGCGTGATCTTGCGACGTGCTCGTGAACATAGACGTAGTAGAGCATTTGTACCCTGGTCAGATTAACATGATCATCTCTGTTCGTTTTTCCTTGGTCCTGAACCTAAGGCGTACTCATGGGCATGGACTTAGTGGCTGCTGTTATCTCTACGTCGCTACAGTGGCTTATGGGTCCTCTCAACCCTGCCACTCGTTTCTTAGCTGTAAAAATACACATAAACATTAGTCTGCGGTTGAGAGGATACCCGTGCAAGGCTCCCGTTACTTTGTGCACAAGCAACGAGCTACCTTGCAGTTAGTCGAGGCACTTTCGAAAAGCTCCCCAACCAACCTAGTCTCTTTTTGCAGAATGTGTGCCGAAGCACGGCTCCTGCCGTGCAAGACCCACTGAGCACGAGAACAGGTTTGGCACATCTGTGTGAGGGTCCAGTTTTTATTGAGCATGGGACACCGACTAAGTGTCTGTACGTGCGCACGTACTAAGTCAAATTCGTGGGTTCGTGTTAAACCTCTCACAGATCCGCACATACTTCGTGTCGTACATTACGTTGGCTTCAAGCCCGTCAACCTTTCATACATAGATTTATACGCATAATGCATTATTCATATACATAACTTCATTACCTAATAAGAGCTTTTTATCATTGCTTATGACGATCCATACGTTTCCGCTGTATAGTATCAGCCAGAAACTTTCATCAGGCTGCTCGTATTGCAAACCGTATTCTTCCAGAATCTTTGTACGTATATCCTCCCAATCTGTACTTGAGTTTGAATCTGTTAAAACGTTTCATAATTAGTATATATTAGAAAATTATCTTTTCTTTATCCTGCATACAAATTTCAAATGAAGGTCGTTTTGATGAATTAATTGCTCAATTAATTCGATGCAGAGTTCACCTACACACCAGCAGCCCCACCTACGGGGTGTCTGCAAGCAGCGCAGCACGCAGGCAGACTTATACTAGATGTGTAAGCGTACATTCCGTATATCGCGTCGTTATCCTTATAGACGAATCGTTCCTTATTTAATTAATTTAACAAATTAATTAATGGCTTAGTGTACCAATACATCAGCAGCCCCACCTACGCGGTGTCTGCAAGCAGCGCAGCACGCAGGCAGACTTACACTAGATGTATAAGTACGCGTTGACGATTCAAAATAAACCGCGTATAAAGAGAGCGATCACGTGACTTTATGCGGTTGCGCAAAGCCTCTACACTGCTCTCATTTTATCGTGCGTGTCGATGTTCTTCGCGTACTTTCGTATATATTTCTTATATGCACATATATATATATATATACACGTATGCGTGGATATATCAAAGGGTGCGGTAGCGCCCCGATGGCAAGTCCTATACTCTTGACAATTTGTAAAATATTGTCACTATCGTATATACATACGGCCTGTTGCGAGGCGAGAGCGCAATGCTATCAACTCTCCATCCGTTCTCATGCACGCGCGCTAAGCTATAGTGTACGGCTGAGACAACATGGCGCCGCCGTATATCGCGTGCGCCTTGCTTCGTGCTTTGTCCGTGTCGACGTATGTTGGCACATTCTTGCTCCTCTCTCTCTCTCCCTCCGTTCTGTACCGCTTACGCGCAAGAGAGAGACGAGGCGGCCATGACAGCTCGGTTACTTAGCAACCCCCTCTGCCTGTTGCTCGGTTCTGAGAATTCTTCCGCGCGCTTTTGCTCGTTCGAAATTCTCGGAAACACTCTCTCGAAACACGTTTCACGAAACACCGATTTTCGACTTTACATTCGCGTTTCGACTTCTACATTCGTAATTTGCTTTTCTCGTAAATTCCCTGATTCAAACGACTGATTTTTCACATCCGTGCTTTTAATATGTTTTTAATCGTTTTATTATCAAAAATCGATTTTCTATCAAAACGCGTTTTTCCTTTGTTCATGCATTTTGTTCAATTTATTTCACTTTTATGCCTTATTTTTTCTTTTCATGCACGTGTATTTGATTCGATCAAAACGCGTTTTCTTTTATCGCGTAATCACGTCACTTTATATTTTGCTTTCCATGAGTACTTACACGTCTGCGGATTTTCCCATTTATATTGTTTTCCCGCCATCGTGACTCGTGATTTAGCCAAGCGGTGACCTTTGGCTTCTTTGTTCAGGACGTGTGCTTGGCGTTCCCTGGGAAGCGCCGTAAACTTTTCCTTGGCTTCTTTGTTGAGTGACGCGTTCGTCTCGTTCGCTGGGAAGCGAATCGTACTTATCCTTCTTTTGTCACTTTTGCTTATCACTTTTCAGTTTTCCCGATTCGCGCAGTGGATGCGAGCAGGGCTCATAACCTGTTACAATAATGGCTTATACCGACGCGATTATGAAGTGAAAAGGATAATAAAGAAGTACTATTTAAGTAAGCTTGAACTGAACGTGGTTTTATTTAGTAACATGGACTGAATCTTTAAGAGAAAACATGTCGGAGCGTGAGCGTCTTGCTGGCTCGAGGAGCGGGCGAGAAGTGAGGCGGCGTGGGGAGAGCGCCGCCTAAATCTGATTACCGAATGCGCACCTAAATTTATACAAGAATACGTCGGCAAATCGAAGGAAGCGGGAGGAAAATCTAAAAATTATACTCCTAAATCCAACTACCCCTTGGGCCTAGATTTTCATAAAAAATGAAATCAGTAAATTGAAGGAAGCCGGAGTACTGCAAGAAAGAATCCAAAATTAAAATAATTTAATGAACTATTCCTCAATCCTGTAATTTATTCTACAATCACATTAAGGCGATTTATACTTTCTAGCCTATTATTTTATTTAATTGAAATTATATAATTAACGATGCAAAATGAACATCATAAACATTGATTTGAAAAACAAAGTGATGACATGTATTTACAGGAAAAATTTTTCTTTATTATCCTCGCTCTCCTTTGCTTTACACAGGTATGACGTGTTTTTAAAATAAAAATGATCATTTATAAATTCGGATTACGTGGAGTGGATAAACTACAAAATATTATTTTTAGACCTCCTTATTTTTGCTCGCCTTCTTTTGATGTGCCATGGCGTTGTTTGATTAACAAATTTGATATCGCTTTCTCTGATTTGGCATCGTATTTTTGTATAAAACTCGATCGGAGTACGTGGAGTAGTTAGATTTGGAAGTTCATGTTTTGAATTTCCTTTATGTATTTCGCATTGTTATAGAAATCTCGGAGAGCATCGGCTAATGTGATTTATAAGTTTTGGTTTTCAATATTATTGATGTAATATTTAAAGACTCTAAAGTTCGTGATTTTAAATTTTAAATAACTTAATTATAGGTGGATTCGAATGCTCTCAACGAACACAGGTTATAAAAATAATAATTTATTTTATAACTGACGTTTCGGGCAAATTAAGAGGGCAAATTCAGAAGAGGGGCGATTAATTTGCCCGAAACATCAGTTATAAAATAAATTATTATTTTTAGAACCTGTGTTCGTAGAGATCATTCGAATCCACCTATAATTAATGAAATATTCTTGATGCTTTTCGCTCGCCTTTCTCCGATTTGCCGACGCAAGGTGAGGTTTGTGGTGTCGTGAGAGATTACTTTGTGAGGACCTGTGTAGGGTCGTCAAAGCTGGTTTGTTTGGTTTTTCTTATAGCCGCACGTGAGTGCAAGTGTCTAAGCCTTGGTGTAGAAATGGCTTCATTGCCGTTTTATGCTTAACTGGTACTGGTCTCAGCTGTCACATGTAGTCGTGGAATTCATTGGAAAAGAGACAAACATTGGATTCTTCATTAGAGAAGGGAAAGAAATTGCCTGGAATTCTCATTGATTTACCGAAAACTAACGTCAGTACGTCAGTAGCGTCATTTTCTTCTCCTGGAAGATATAAGATCTCCGTGTTTTACTGGGCGATGTATGAGAGTCTGCATGAATGGATAGCTGGCATCTTGAGCGTAGATTAATGGTTTCTGATCAGTATAGATTTTGAACTCTGCACCTTCGAGGTTGCGAGAAGAAGGGTCAATAGTCTGTAGCAACGGAAATTTTTTAACCGCCTTAACTTTCTATGAGTTCGGTTTGAAGCCGTTGGGCGTTATGAAATGACCCAGGAAAAAAAGTTCTGTGACACCGAGACAGCATTTTTCGAGATGAAGTTGCAGCTCATACTCGTTGAGGCGGTTGAGCTCTATATCGAGGTGCTTCTGGTGTTCTTCCTCTGACGTGGACGCAATGAGAATGTCCTCTAGGTAAACGAAAACGAAGTATAAATCTCCCAGCGCTGAATTAATTGTAACACCCCGTACACGCTCCGTAGCGTATACTTGAAAATATAAATTTAAAGCATAAAATATAAAATTCTAAAATCTCTCAAAATCATTTTAGAGAGAGTAGTAGCACCTATAGCTCAGTACCCCCACTCCTCGCGTCAACGCACCAGGCCACAGCCGACCACCAGCCTACAGCAGAATAACAGCAGCGCCACCGAGAAGTATCGGCATCGGCGAAAACCACAGCAGCGACGGCACATGCGTGTGCGGGAATTCGTGTGTGTGTAGCGAGCGAGCGATGACGTAGCGACGGCGGAGGCGGGGCCAGCTGCGACTGGCTAGCGCGCATGTGTGAATGAGTATTGTATGTAAGTGTGTATATAGGTGTGGATGTATGAATGTGATAGTTTTTACGGCGGCGCGACTACCGCTCTCTCCCCGAGCCTATAAGAGGACCCTGCACGGCTGGTGCGAGTCACTTGCTCTCTGCGCAATATCAGCGCAGGAGTTCTCTCCTTGAGAGCAAGTCACTGGACTTACTCCGGTCGCAATTATAGCGCTGCATCTCTCTCTCTGAGACAAGTCGCTCTGGACGCAATTATAGCGCCTGAGTTTATCTCTCCTGAGACCAGAGTGACCAGATCTGGCGATTTTTCGCCTAATGTTGTTCTGGTGACTTGCTTTTTTTGAGCGATTTTTTTATAAAGTTGTACGGTCTATTAAAAGTATTAATAATTTTAGTAACCAGCTAAAGAATTTTGATGTTACCTTAATTATTTTTTTGGATAATTTTAGTAATATTATCTTAATAGTTGGCGACAGACCTGGTCACCCTGCCTGAGACCTAACTTCCTTTCCAACTGAGGACGCAATTATAGCACCTTAGTTTTTCTATTCATATATATTTTCTAAAATATCACAACATACTTTGCGAATATTATTAATATTATTCGTAATGATTAAAGAAACTCGTTTTATTTCGTTTTGTAACAAAAAAGAGTGTAGTGTTGGCTCACTCAAGAGAATTAGCTATTGTTTGTTTTTTATAATATACGTATTTATTTATTGAAAATATGCATAAATATTAATTTATATTCCTCTACCTGGCATCCCGGACCTATATAAATTTATATTATTTTTTCACTTTCAATTTTGATTTTTTATTCAGTTCTATTATATACATATATAACTTCAAATCAAATTAATCTTATTTTAATTTAAAATATAAATTAAAATAGAAAATGATCTCACTCTTTTTAATAGACTTATAATTTGCTTATCATTAAAATCAATATATAAAATGAACCAGGACCAGAAGAGTGCAGACCGTTTCATGATGTAGCGTTGGAAAGTTTGTGCGGCGTTGCGGAAGCCGAAGGTCATGACAGGAATTTCATACAATCCGAAGGGAGTAATTATTGCCGTCTTGGGCACGTCCTCCGGAGCTACTGGTATTTGATGGTAGGCCTGACGTAGATCTAAAGCCGTGAAAATCTGCTTGCCTTGGCAGAAGGTCATGCAGTCATGAATGTGAGGAATCGGATAGTGATCCGGGACTGTGATTAGGTTCAACTTGCAATATTCGCCGCAAGGATGCTATTTTTTTCTTTCTTGGGCACCATGCGTAATGGACTGGCCCGCAAACTGTCTGATGGGCGATTGATTCCCAGCTCGCACCATTTGCGGAATTCTTTCTTGGCTGCCTTGAGCTTGACTGGCGCAAGAGGACGGGCTCGCTGCGAGACTGAAGGGCCTTCGGCGATTATGTGATGAAATACGCCACGTTTCTTGGTCTGTCTGAATTTGAGGGCCGATGCCAAGAACGATATTTCTACAGAATGTACTTTTTTGACAAAAGCAGCTATATAAGTGAACTGATTATCGTCCTTAAATAACATGTAACGGCGTTCGAATCCGACGCGTTTTTACTTTATATAGTTATTATAGAATTAATTATGGCTATTCCTGTCATCTATACGCTGCTATATACTGCATGATAACAAAAAACTTCGTCCAAACACGATCGGTGTTGCCAACCTTTTTTTTGATTCCCCATGTTTGGGACAAGACTTGGGTAAAATTCACAAAAAAAAAACACTTAAACTAATCGCCGCCAAATTGTGTTAAATAAGTTTCGAGCTAGCTGAGACGACCAGCTGTATCTAAGGCCCGCTAAAACAAAAGGCGCTTTCCCGAAAGTTCCCGAGACGACCCGAAGCAGTGCGAGCGCTCCTCTACGGCTTAAAGAAAAAACGCATTTAAACGCACATGCGAACGCCCCCACCACTCGACTCTCTGACCTGGCAGTTACAGATCAGCTTTTCAGCTTCACCGCACTGTAGTGACCTTCATAATCATGGAAATAAATCCATAAGCGAGGTCGATGGCAGTCTAGGAGCGATTAAAATCACTCCTAACTGTGTTGATCTGACGCCACGAATCGCATACCGATTCGCGCAATGAGAGGCAAGACAGTGGAAGAACGTTCACTAAAGATGATAAATAAATATTAATAAATAAAGCGTTGCACTCGCTCCTGTCCTCGTCAATTCCCGCTTACGTCCGGAACACCCCATGTATATGACTCCATTGCTTGGAGGAATGACTGCGGAAGATTGGAATGGAGTATTCGAAACGTGAAAAATCGTTATTGTAATGCACTTGAAAAATATGCAAATATCTGCACAAAAGTAACACACACACGAAGTACTTTTTAATCGAATGCACAAATAAGATGTAAATCTGATCTAAAGTCGTTCTTGCGGGCAGTTTGAATTTCGCTTAAGCCTTATTTGGTTAGGTTATAAAAACTGGTTATATAAACATAACCACCTTTATAACACAATACCATACACCCAATGTTTACTCCACATCAGAACTTTGAATTAAAATTATTAATAATAATAATTGAACAACTATTTCAAATACAGGAAAAAGATAAATAATAACCGAAAGCTCACATTATGACGCGTGTAACGCGCCTCGATTTCCTAGTTACATATATATTATAGTTATTACATACTCGTATTCTAACTAATTTTTCTATGTAACAGTAATATTTTGAAACGAGATGAGCACGCTAATCCCGTAGCTAAGTCGCGTGCGAGCGACACTAGCCGTTGGAAGTATAGTTTGCAGAAGTGTCACGTGACTTGCTCCAGTCCCGCCGTAACGACTCGGGAATATTCGGGACTACCAAATATTCGCGCGGCATGTGTAGATTAAACCCGCGCGAATTAGATTGCTTCCGGCCATTGACTGAAACGTATCGAGAGTCAACGAAAAATCCTATCGTCCAGCTACCAACTGCATCCTTCCGGCCTGCAGTCAAACTTCAAAGAAAGAAGGAAGAACGAGGCATCCAGCACCGCAGCAAGAGAGTGCTTAAGAGTGCTTAAAAGTAAGAGTGTTTGTGCGCTATGCCTAGCGCGCCCCGAGCGGTATTACAGCTACGATTGTTGTAAGTATTTTCATTTGTTCGTTACACGCAGCTGGCGAGGCAGCGGCCACACCTGAGCGACTCGGTGCAGCGGCATCGAGCTCAAGCATTCTCGTGCGCGCGGGGTATAGACTACTCTCATTGTCGCGTGGCAAGTCACGATCTTGGCGTGATACGCAATTATCTATTTATTTGTCAACTCACGATGGTTTAGTTAATAATAACCATTAATTTTAGTATATCGAGTGTTGGTTATTTTCCGTGGGTTGATCTCTTCTGATCCTTTACTCCTTCCCGCGAATACCGCCGACTGTCGATAGGATATCCCCTATAAGAAATAAAAATTACCAATTATATCATAATTATAAGTAACCATTCATGTGACATTGTGTAGACGTTGAATAGAAGCCAGGATAAAATCCAGGTAAGCAAAACGCAAACATATTGTAAGTATATAAAGAAAGATACCCGACTTTATGTAGATAATATTCACCCATCATTCCATCGAACCATCCACCCATATATCCACTCATCCTCTTATCGATCCATCTACTCATCCACACATCGATATATCAGTACATCCACTCAACCACACATCTGACCATCCATCCACTCATTCATCCAACCATCCATCCATCATCCATTCCTCCACCGATCCACCTATCCATCTCTTATTCATCAGCTCAACTGTCCGTCCATTCATCTATGCATGCAACTATCCACCCTCAAACAACCTACCCATCCCTCCACTTATACTTTCGTCCATGCATCCCTTTACTCATTTATCATGCACCCATCTAAATATCGATCCATCCATTTACCCATCCATTCATTCACCCATACATCTACTCAAACATTCATCCATCCATTAATACATCTATTCATTTACGCAGTTACCCGTTCATCTATCCTTCCACCCACCCCATCTACCCATACATTCCTTCACGTATTTACCCACCCATTCATCTATTTATCAATATATATTCATCTCACCATCCACCCATCCATCCACTCACCCATATATCGATCTATCCAGTCATACACGCATCTGTCCATTCATTACTCCACCAAGCCACCCATCCATCCACTCATCCATATATAGATCTATCCAGTCATCCACGCATCTGTCCATTCATTACCCCACCAAGCCACCCATCCATCCATTATCACAGCCACACAAAAAAAAAAATCTTTTGGCCTGGGGGTCTGACTATGTATACTATATGTTTTTGGGGTCGCTGAATCCGAATCCGAGGTCGGTTTAACACAGTCACGTCAGGGTTTGACGATAACCTCAAAAAACACTCCAAAATCTACTAAAATCGTTAGACCCGATAATCCCAAACGATTTTATAACTAAAACCCAATAACCCATCTACTCTTAAACTAAATTCGTAAAACCATAATCCTTTAAACACCTAACCATATAACCTTATGACCTCATAACCCTATAAACCCCTAACCCTATAACTTTATGACCCCGTACCCTATAAACTCCAAACTCTGTAGCCTGATGAGCCCATAACCACTAACCCTAAAACCTTGTAACCCCATAACCCTATAAACCCCTAACCCTATAACTTTATAACCCCGTAACCCTATAAAATCCAAACCTTGTAGCCTGATGAGCCCATAACCACTAACCCTAAAACCTTGTAACCCCATAACCCTATAAACTCCTAACCTATAATCTCATGTCCCTGTAACTACTAACCTTATGACCCAATAAACGCCTAATTCTAAACTTTATCATCTCACAATACGATAAACCCCGATCCCCATTACCTTTTTACCCTATAACCTTTAGACCCCTAACCCTATAACCTTATGAACCCATAACCCTATAAACCACTAACCCTATAATCTTATGACCCCGTAACCCAATAAACCCAAACCCTATAAACCGCTAACCCGGTGGCCTTATGTGCCCATAACCTCTATCCCTAAAATCTTATCACCCCTAATCTATAAACCCTAATCAATAAACCACGAACCCTATTACCTTATGACCCAATAACCTTTTGACCCCTTACCCTATAACCTTATGACCCCATAAGCCTAAAACCCCTAACCTTATGACTCCATGACCCCTAATCCTGTAACCTTATGACCCCATAAACCTATAACCCTGTATTCAAAATACTGAAATGCTTGATCTCTTACCGCGAAACTATTCGTGGCGTAGATTGCACCAAATAAAAATTGAGCGATGCTGTTACAGTATTTTAATTACGAAGTAATAAAGTTATAAGGTTATAGGATTATGGGGACATAAGGCTATAGTGTCAAAAGGTAATAGGGTTCGGGGTTTATAGGATTATGGCGTCATAAGGTTATAGGATTAGGGGTTTATTGGGTCATAAGGTTTTAGGGTTACGGGTTATGGGGACATAAGGTTATAGGTTAGGGGTTTATAGGGTTATGGGGTTATAATGTTTTAGGGTTACAAGTTATGGAGACATAAGCTTCTAGGTTAGGGGATTATAAGGTTCTGGAGGTATAATGTTTTAGAGTTAGTGGTTATGGGCACATAAGGCCACCGGGTTAGCGGTTTATAAGATTACGGGGTTATAAGGTAAAGGGTTTGGGGTTTCTACGGTTACGGGGTCATAAGGTTATAGGATTAGGGATTTATAGGGTTATGGGTTCATAAGGTTACAGGGTTTGGGGTTTATATGGTTATCGGTCATAAGGGTATAGGGTTAGGGGCAAAAGGTTATAAGATTTTAGGGTTAGTGGTTATGGGCACATTAGGCCACAGGGTTAGGGGTTTATAGGGTTACGGGGTGATAAGGTTATAGGGTTAGGGGTTTATAGGATTGTGGTTTTAGGAATTTAGTTTAAGAGTCGATGGGTTATTGGGTTTTAGTTATAAAATCGTTTGGGATTATCAGGTCTAACGATTTTAGTAGATTTTGGACTGTTTTTTGAGGTTATCGTCAAACGCTGACGTGCCTGGGTGAAACCGACCTCGGATTCGGATTCAGCGACCCTAAAAACATATAGTATACATAGTCAGACCCCCAGGCCAAAAGATTTTTTTTTTTTTGTGTGGCTGTGTTATTCATCTGCACACCTATCCGTCCATTCATCCAACTATCCACCATCACAACCACCTACCCATCGCTCCACTTATACGAAACAACTTCAAAAATTTTGAAAACAATTTGAAAAATTTGTTACTTTTGCCCCTCAAATTTTACTTTTGCCACGCAAATTTTTACTTTTGCCATGCAAATTTTACTTTTACCCCGAAAATTTTACTTTTGCTCCGCTAATTTTACTTTTGCTCCGCAAAAATAGTTTTCGGGAAAAATATGCTACTTTCGCCCCAGGTTTCAGGGGCAAAAAGTGGGTTTTTCTGTCAGGTATGGAAAAAATTGATATTTTGTTTCTCATACTACTGACACCATATAATATAACGTTAGAGAATGGGATCCACTTTAAAATAGGATATGATAAAATGTAATGAACAGTTAAAACAAGCAACAGTTTTGGAATATTTTGTGAATATTTATCAAATATAATAGAAGTTTTATGTTTCTTTCAGATACTGTATCCAATCAAAAAATTGATTCTTTTGAGAAAAACTATGACGCGGTAGGTCCATCTCGTTCATTTGATACTGACGTTGATATGTCAGAGAAGTTTTCAGTAGATATTCAGGAAAACTTAGATAAATTTGATTATATGCTCTTATCATTAGATGTTCATGATAATGAGCAACAAAACTGCACAATCAACGGTCAAGGAGTATCAAATCATACTGGCGACACTAACAACGTCAATCTGTCGCACTTATCAGACCATGATTATACTGAATCAAGTCCTTGCTTTCAGAAATATTCTCGAGAAACTTCTGTACATAGTGATTTAAGTTTAAAAACAGTAGCTTCAACGCCCTTATCATCGAATCACGACAATTTAGAAGGCTCTAACTCAGATAATTTGGATGACTTTGGTGTAAGAAATTTCAATTTAGATATAGCTTCAATGCCCATAGAATTGCTGAAAGATACAGATAAATACATAAATTCGAATTCAACGCTGTTATTCGAGAAACAAGATTCTCAGGCAATCCTCCAAATGAACTCGCCAGAAATACCCAGAGCCAAACAAAATCAAAATCTTGAGAATAAACTGTCGCCTTTGCTTAAAGAGAAGAAAAGAATGATTCATGAAATTGATTCTCCATTTGAAGAGAAACATGATAAAAGATCGAGATCGGAATTTAATTCCGTAGTAAGTCCTGATGTTAATATGGAAGAGACGTCTCCAATAGATATTCAGGAAAACTTTGTTGAAGTTGATTCTATGCTCTTATTATCAGATGTTCTTGAAAATGTGCAAGAAAACTACCCAATCGATTCTCGAGCTATATCAAATTATGATGCAGTTATTAACGACGTTAATATGTCGAACTCTTCATTAGACGATTCTCGAGGAAGTTTGGCAGATAGTGTTTTAAGTTTTGAATCAGCAACTTCATTAATCTTACCATCAAATTGGGACTTTTCAGAAGCCTCCAACTCCGATAATATGGATGACTTTTCTGCGAAAGATTCTCATTTAGATGTAGGTCAACTTTCAATGTCCATAGAATTACTGGACGATGTAGATGAATACACAAAATCAAACTTAATGCATTTATTCGAAAACCAAGAATCCGAGGAAGTCCTCAAAATAAACTCGCCAGAAATACCAAGAGCCAAAGAAAATCAAAATCTTGAGCATAACTTGTCGCCTTTGATTAGAAAGAAAAAAAATTGGATTTCTGAGACAAATGACGATTCTGATCTGGACCTCCAAATGGATTCTCCTATTGAAGAGAGATATGAAAAAAGAGTTACATTGGACTCTGATTCTGATTCCAAGACAGTTTCAGATAACGAATACGTGCCCGATTTAGACTCTGATTCAGATACCGATAGTGAAATACTGAGTGAAATTCTAAGTGTTCCGTCTAAAAATAAAAGAAAGTCAGAATCAAAAAAGACAAATTTCAATCCTCATAAATTCAAAGCCCAGTCTAAAAATAATGTTGTAGACCCCTCATGTAATCAAAATGAAATTGAACTAGACTTAGATTTAGATCTAATTGATCAATCTGAACTCAACGGAGGAGCTTCAAAATCTGAAATTATTAATTCTAAGTCCAAAAGCGATCGGAAAGTTGCTAGTAAGTCCAAGACAGTTTCAGATAAAGAATACGTGCCCGATTTAGAAGATCTTGATGAAGAGCAATCCGGTATGAGCGAAGAGGAGCTACCATTCAGTCCAGAAGACAAGTTATCTAAGAAGAATCCCGTGAATTCCATGAAGAAAAAAATAAATCATTCATACGAACACGATGAAGATGATAAGGAACTGGAAGTCGAATTTCTAAAAAAATTGCATATCCCTGACTCTTCAGACGGAGGTAAACATTATGAAAAAGAAGGTTGTTGTCCCTACTGTAAAGCGGTATACGCACGACTCGACAGACATTTGAAGGTACATAAGAAAGAATTCAAAACTATTCAAAAATTATTCAGCTTACCTCCGAGGTGCAAGGAGCGAATGGAATTATTTAAAAAGATACGGATAGAGGGCAATAACCTTTTTAATAATGATCCATTACTAAACCCAACGGGAAAATTATTAGTTACTAGACGCCTGATTGACAAAAATAGAAAAAAAAATAAAACTGAAGAGACTGCAAAGAACGATGAAGTATCAGATGAAGAGGCTAACGAAAAAGAAAACCTAGATAGTGAAAATGCAGCGTATAATTTAGAGGAACAACTCGAAAAAGAAATGTTTGATTTCGAAGAGAAAACCGATGAATCGACTAGAGAAACTTTACAAACTCGTCTTCCCCGAGTCAAATGCGAAGAATGTAAAGAGTATGTCTCCAGGCGCAATGTATCCGTACATTATCAGAGGCACCATCCCGAAAAGTGTGCTGGATCCTCAAATAATTTGAGGATTCTTAACAATTGTAGAATAGGATCGGATTATCATCATCCAAACGCTTGCAAGAGACTAATAGAAATCTTCTCAAAGATGCGAGAAACTGAAACCTTCTTCAATCTGAAATACGATGATACCATCGTTGCATACTTAAATCTAATATGTGAGAGATACGATGTTGTAGACCAAAATGTGCTAATTGCGACGCATGGACGTACCCTTGGCCTTTTCTTAACTGTTATGAAAAAAATGAATCCAGATTTAACCGACCTTGCCAGTTGCATCGACTCCTCTAATTGGGAGAAAACAGTGAAAGCTATTAGAACCATTGCTGGCTTCGATCAAGAAACGAGAGTATTCAAATCACCATCAACTGCGCAACTTTTAGGACAGCTTCTGAAAAATATTGTTAAAGTACTTAAGTCTCAGTATAATCAAGCCAAAAATAAGCTTGGTTATCGTCGAGTGATATCATTCAGTATTGAATTCGATACTCACTGGTTACCTATGATTGGCAGCAAAATTGTATCCAGCCAAAACTCTAAGCGCAAGAATAAAGAAGGAAAAACAATCGAAGAGGTGACACCAAATGACAAGAATACTTTCATGGAGTTTATATCTCGAAGAAGGGATATTCTATTCGAGAAAGCTCTAAAGAATCTCAATGAGGAGATATACACTGAATTGACATCAGTGCAGATGATTTACTTACAATGTGCAAACGGCCGAAGACCCGGCGAAAATGATCGTACAACCAGAGATGATTATAAAAATAGGACTATAACGAACCAAGACAGTAGTCACTTTAAAGCTCTCAATTTGAATCAAAAAAAGCAGGCAATGAAATTTTCGATCATGAATATAACTGGAAAGAAAACAGAAGGTCTTGATGGTCGCGTCTACCTTGAAGCTAAGGATGAAAAAATTATAGATTTTTTGATTAAAAATCGATCAAAGATGGGCGTATCTGCAGACAATAAACATTTATATGTATCACCGGGCATGAAGAAGGATCAACATTTAAAAGGTAATCCTGTTATGAAAAAATTAGTTGATCTCTGCAACGATAAATACAAGAAATTAGAAAATCGAAGGAATGTTACTGCGACAGGCATGAGAAAATTCATTGCAACGCAATTCAAAAGAGAAAATAATGGTGAACATTCAAAATTACTTATGCGTCACCTGTCGCACACGCAGAACACACATGATAAGTACTATAGACAAGTACTACCTCAAGAAGCTGTGGAGGTTACAACAATTTTAGAAAAGATCTTATTAAAAAAAACGGAAGAACATGAGCCCACGGAACAAACTGAAAAATCTGACAACAACGAATTAAAGAAACTACAGGAAAATAAAGGTATGTTTGAACTAAACACAAGTATATCACGAAGTATTTCCAGCCTATACATTTTTTTTCAATTTTTTTTATCATAAACCTTTTGTTCCATTTAGTTAGAAATTTTAGTAGTAACTTTTAGCAAGAAATTTAAATAAGAGAAATAAAAAGCGAGGAAAATAATTAGACAAAGGCATAAGAAAACAGAGAGACATAGAGAGAGAGAGAAAGAGAGAGAGAGAGAGAGACGGAGGTGAGAGGGAGGGAGAGAGGGAGAGAAAGGGGGGTTAGAGAGAATGTACATGTTTCGGGAATCGGATTTGCTTAAAAAAATGGTAGATGCTTCGAAGACAGTATACTTTCTTTTCGCGTCGTAAAAAAGGGGCCAACTCACTTTCCCCCTGAATAAAAAATCATTAAGTACAGGATATACCGAACAGGCCGTCATGCAGCGCCATCTGCAATATGATCCGGGTATAGATTTTGCTTCAAACAATTGTTGAATGCTTCAGAGACCCTACACTTTCTATTCCCGTCGAAAAAAGGGGGCCAACTCACTTTCCCCCTGAATAAAAAATCATTATGTACAGCATATACCGAACTGGCCGTCTTACAGCGCCATCTGCAATGTGTTCCGGGTATTGGTTTTGCTTAAAAAATATTGGTGGATGCTTCGGAGACCATCCACTTTCTTTTCGCGTCGTAAAAAAGGAACCGACTCTCTTCCCCCCTTATCTTGTCTTTTCATAAAAAATATAAGTCCGTTATTGAAATTGGCGTGTAATATAATATCACGATCAACCCTCCATAGGGGGTTGTATAATTATTCTATATGATTCGGGTGATGTTCTGTATCATTTAAATACCATAATTCATTGTTATTAAGGATTTTAAATAGGTACACTAAAAAAAAAAATTTTCGTTGCTAGCAGCGTTGGAAACTTCATGTATATTAGAGAGAGGGACAGAGGGAGAGAGAGAGAGAGAGAGAGAGAGAGAGAGAGAGAGAGAGAG
>UCOJ01001912.1:0-18871 GCA_900474305.1 Cecidostiba fungosa
GGCATTAACATACTGTATATTTTATTTATTGGAACTATAAATTTAGTTGGAGGAAGCTACGTGTTTTCTAGGGCTATGACTCAATCCTTGCCTTACAATGGTTTCAAGTGGGTATAAGATCTCAGGAATGACTTCTTCAACGTGTCTGATGATGCTTCAAATGGATATATCTTAGAAGTTGACCTCGAGTATCCGGAAACTCTACATGATGATCAGAAGGATCTGCCACTAGGTCCGGAGCATATAGCACCTCCAGGCTCGAAGCAGAAAAAGTTACTTACAACATTGAACAACAAGAGACGATAAGTCCTGCATTACGTCGCTCTGAAACAAGCTCTCAAATATGGCCATCGATTAAAAAAAAATCCACCGTGCTGTCGAGTTCAATCAGAAGCGATGTTTGAAACCATACATTGACCTTAACAGTGAGTTGAGGAAGAACGCGAAAAATGAATTTTACAAATTGCTCTTCAAACTTTTCAACAATGCCGTGTATGGTAAAACCATGGAGAATGAGCGTAAGAGAGTTGATGTGAAACCATGGAGAATGAGCGTAAGAGAGTTGATGTGAAACCATGGAGAATGAGCGTAAGAGAGTTGATGTGAAACTGGTAAATAAGTGGGAAGGTCGCTATGGTTGTGAAGCATATATTGCTCAACCAAACTTCTATAGCTGTGCGAGTTTTGGCGAAAATCTTGTTGCGTTCCAGCTTTCTCGCACAGAGATCTCAGTCCGTAAGCCAATTTATATTTGATTGGCGGTCCTAGATTTATTGAAAACACTTGTTTATCGCTTTCACTATGAATACATGCGAGAGCGGGTTGGAGATATGGCAAAACTTCTTTACACAGATACAGACAGTCTCATCTACGAAGTTTGTAATCTGGATATGTATCCTTTGATGAAAACTGACTTTCATGAGTTAGATACTTCTAATTATCCTAAGAATATTCAGTTTAATATCCCTCTCAATAACAAGAAAAAGGTTGGGCTTATGAAGGATGAATGTAATGCTAAAATCATGACGGAGTTTTTTGGCATTCGAAATAAAATGTACTCAGTCAAAGTACAAGGTCATTGCCTCAGAGAAAAGACCTGTATTAGTCGTGAGCAAACAAATATTCGCAGCCGTCTTCATATCATTCGGACTGAGAAAGAGCAGAAGGTTTCCTTCAGCCCATATGATGATAACCGATACCTGATCTTCGATCAGAGAGACACGCTTCCGTGGGGCCATTGCATGATAGAGGAATACCAGCTTATTGAGGCGTGCAAGAAGGTTGAAGCGGATGAAGAAGAACCCATGGTAAATAAAGCAAGAGTGGAGCCTAGCATGACTTAAATAAGTATTTCATAACGCTATTGATATATAATTATAAGGATTTTTTTGTTTTGCAAAAACTAAGATTTATTTTGTGTTCGCGCATATAGCACTCGCAAAATAGTAGCTGTAAATTGCGAACTTATAGTAGCCATAAATAATAGTTTAGTTATAAATTGCCAACTCGAATGTTGAAGGGAAAAACCCACCAGACTTAACAGTGCAGGTCATTAGCCAAGCATCGGACGCGCAGCTGCACGCATTGTCTTAATGGACCTAACGGTACCCGTCGTTAGCCAAGGGTCGGCAGCTCAGGTAGTCGAGCGTCGGTCGCACAGGCAGCTGAGCGTCGGTCGTATACGTAGCCAGGCGTCTTCTCCGCCCCTCTCAGGCCGGCCGGCTGAGAGTGGGGATGAGGACGCTGGTCTAGCATTAGAGGACGCCACTGCTGTGTGAGGCCCCGCCCAAAGAAAGACAAACAGACTAACGCCGGGCTTCAGCGTGAGTCTACGCTTCAGTCTAATTCTGGCAGCAATAGAGAAAGTATCCAGCTCTGACACGTTAAGCTCATTCCGTGTGTATAGTGTTTATATATTGTGCTCGGAAGTTATACGCGTGTGCCGGACAGGAAGAGCTGTCCGAGCAGGGCGAGCATCCTGGCTTATCGTCGACGAAGACCATCCGCTGTTCTTTCAGATACATCCCAGACTAAGCGTCGTCGTTAAGTTACACTGTAGACGCGTCTAGTGAGGGACGCGGCTTCGCCAGCTTCATTAAAGTGGGCGCTCCAGAGTTTGAACCACCGCCTTCTACCACACGCTACACTTACGCTGCGTGAGGCCAGCTGTATTTACCGTACGTATGCGTTAATATGTAAGTCACCGATCTGTTTGTAAAGTTTGTGTACTTATATTCAATAAATCTCAATACTCAGCTTGCTTCGGCTTTTCCCCTTACACCGAAGGGGTTTTTATGCCGAATCAAGTTATTTTTTGATTTAGTTATCGCGAATCAATTGTTTTATTTGTGTTCACCTGATTTTTCATTCTCCTTACCGAACCCCAGTCAATCATGACAAAACATGGTGTCCCGGGTGAGGAATGAGTAATCAGAGTTCATTTTACTGTAGAGAAATTATTCTTAAGTTTTATTGAGGTATCGAGCTACTATAGTGTACAATTTTGTTATAATTAGAGTAATCAACAATAATAACAATAACTCCGATAAGTGTGCCAGAGACGGCTGTGAGAGTGTCAAGTGAACTTGTTATAGTTAAGATCATTTATAGTTACGGGTTCGCGTTATACTCGACTTGCACTACGAATCTCACTCCATTGTTTCACAGTTAAGTTGATCACCGCGTGTGAAAATTCTATAAATTCAATCGTTTATTTGGTTTAGCTTTCTCTAATCATTTCAATTCACCGTTCACGATTAATTTAGCTCCAGTCTCCTTAGAATTCAATCAGCAGTCAGTTAGAATCACCATGGCACCTACGGTAGTGAAAAGGCTCGCAGCCTTGCAGGGTGCGCGGATACGCGAGATAGAACGCATGCGCGCAGAGTTGCGCCAGGTACGGGTCGAACCGTTGAGCAGAACGAACTTACGATCACGCATCGAAGCACTCCATGAGGTTTAAACGGAAGCGCGACAAACGCACGCGGACATTATTATCCGAGACGGTGCCGAGACCGATCCTTACATGACCGAGAACGCATTCGACCGTATCCGCGACGCGTACCGGCAGCGGTTAGACCATCTTAACGACAGCCTAGACCAGCTCGAACACGCGAACCCCCCGGCACCTCCCGCGCCGGCAGACGCTGCTGTTATAGTTCATCGGTTAGACGACGCCAACCTTCCTACGCTTGACGTCCCTAAATTCTCCGGGAACTACGAGGACTGGGAAAGTTTTAGTGATATCTTTAACAATTTCGTACATTCGAAACCTGCAAGCAACGCGACTAAACTCAGCTATTTGAAGCTGTGCTTGACCGGTACCGCGGCGGATTTAGTAAAGGATATCGCGATCACGGACGCGAACTACCCCATTACTTGGGAGGCCTTAGCCGCAAGGTTTTTTAATCCGCGATTTATCGTAAATAGGCAACTGTATGCGTTGTACAACTTGCCCCATTTAAAAGGAGAATCAGCCGCAGACCTGCGATTGCTTGCAGACGAAGCGCGGCGTATTGTCCGTTCGTTAGGCATTTTAAGGATGCCCGTTGAGAGCTGGGACGTCATGCTAGTCTACATTCTAGCTAAGCGTTTAGGTCCGTTAACAAGGGAAAGATGGGAATCTACACTTAGTGCAAAGGATCGGTTAAATTCTCCGAACGTTACAAAAAATACACCCGCGACGCCGGTAGGGACTGATACTATACAGCGTTTCCCGAAGTTCACTGACTTTGTAGAGTTTCTGGAAGAGCGTTCGCAAACGCTCAGTATGACGGTAGCGAAGGACGCATTTGATAAGAAACTATCCACTACCTCCGCCACAGCTACATCCAAACCTAGTCACGGTCCGCGAAGAGTCTTTCACGCGCAGCAAAATTATAAGTCTAGCACCAAATGCGCGCTTTGCTTCGGAATGCACCCTTTGGGAAGATGCAGCAAGCTAAAAGCTAAAACTTGTTACGAACGTTGTGCCGAGATTAGACGATTAAGGCTCTGTTTCAACTGCTTCGGGCCACACCTACTAAATGCATGCCATTCTAATGGACGTTGCGCTACCTGTCATGAAAAGCACCATCATGCACTTCGATTCAAAAGGACAGTATAATACCACTAAAGAGCAACCTACTTTTGATACCAAACCTTCTCCGGCTACTGACCAAGGCTCTGAGGCAACCTTCGTCACAGTGTCTATTGCACAATTACTAAGACTATCGAAACGTCCGACCAAAGTCTCGCTCTCTGGACTAGGCGCTAGCAGCGCGGGAACCGCTAAATTCGTAACGTCACTCATACTTCAGTCAACAACCGACCCAGAATTTCAATTGGAAACGCAGGCGTTGGTCCTACCACGACTTACCTCGCATTTACCGGCACGCAGTCTTATAGAACTTGACTTTACTCAGTACACCGGGTTATCGTTAGCAGATCCCCAATTCTATATTTGCGACACAATAGATATTATACTAGGTGCCGATGTGTATGGACAGCTACTACGACCGGGCGTGCGTAGTTTCCCGTCTTCGCGACTGACCGCACAAGATACCGCGTTGGGATGGGTTATCTCGGGACCGGTTCAAACGGACGCTGCACGGCGGTCGGAAAGTTCCCCTAGAACAACTGTGCAAGCACTCCATAGTGTCTCTATGGACGACCTAACTGATTTGCTACAAAGATTCTGGAATATTGAAGAACTGTCGGACATTGTGCTAAAATTAAAACCAGAGGATCAAATATGCGAGCAGTTATTTGAGAAAACGCCTTATATGTGTGACTGTGTATAGGTAGGGTTATACGTTTACGTTTTTACCAGTTTAGCCAGTCAATTTTCTAGTCAGGGAAATCGCTCGAAATTTACGTAGGATTTCGTTGCGATTATCATCACATTTCTCGATGATAACTTCTTCCTTGTAGACTCCTTAAAAAACGTTTTAAAAACCACCCACCCGCCAACGTTTCCTCACCAAATTGATAATTCACGAACGATTTCGCCGAGAAAATTAAAAGCGATGTCATAGCCATGGTAATGGGTAGAAGTCTGTAACGCGATGATAATAAAACTCTCGCATCGCATTAGCGAGCAAAAAGCGTAATGAACGCTACTGCTCGAGAGCGCGGAAAATTTACGGCACGTATAAAATTGACTAGTCTTTTTTCCGGTGTATTTAGGTAATGGACTTTCGTGTTTAACTTTTCAGAGCAGCGAGTGTCGCGCGAACGAGCTGTACGTGCGCGGAACACAAGCGAGAGAACTGCATGCAAATTTTCGCGCTGACGTTTACTCCGGAATTGATTTAGGCAGGAAGTATATAATAAAAAGTTCTTTCCGATGAAAAAGCGATTATTATCTTATTCAAAGAGACGAAGCGAAGGAAATCATTATATATTTTATGCCTTTGTTATCCGAAGGATCCTTTGTGCCAGCTCTTATGACGCTGATACGCGTATTCAAAGAAGATAATATATATAATGCTTATATTATATGGCAAAGAAAGCTTACTTCTGCCAAAAGACCATCACAAAAGAGAAAGAGTTCGTTTGACGTCGTTCGCGTTCACGAGGATATCACTTAAGCGGGGGCGTGTCTCCTGCGAAACGTGGATGTGAGCGAATCTGGCAGGAGTTTATACTGCCAGTAGTTGCGCAATCAAGGTTTCATAAGCTGCTCGGCTCAGCCCGAGCAATTACGTGTATTATATATATATATGTCGAAAGCGATCTTATCATTTTTATCTTACCATTTTGACATTTTCCATTTATATGCATGAGCGTGTATTTGAAAAATTCATAACAAAAAATGTCGAGAAACGATCGGTAAAAAGAACTTTTCGTTTTCCCTGCGCACACATTATGCTTACGACGTGAAATTCAAAATTCAACCTGAGCACACTTTTTGCATACACGCCACATTATAATCAGCAGCAGCGCGCCACATTACGTCATGCCTCTCTCTCTCTCTCTCCATATACATTCTCCTCGGCTGAAAAACTCCGATACTTTGGTGTTGTTTTTTTTTCTTCGTCGTGTGGGAAACTCTCCGCAACCTTTCCAATCTCGCTCGCCATCTCCTTACATTATCATTCCGTCGAAGGAAAAATCGTCGCGGATTTTACATTTACATTGTAGATGTATACAGCAACCCTTCTTTTCTTTCTCTCTCTCTCTAGAGGACGCTTGCATTATGCATCCGCATAATTGAGACACGAGAGAGAAAGAGAGGAGAGAGAAAATTCTTCTTCCCTCTGCCATTACGTACGAATTCGCGGGCTTCTGTTTGCTTCCGGGATGCGCTTTCTTCTTCTTCGAATAACGCCGGGATTTGCGCTAGGCAAATATTAAATTCTTTCGGAGAACTGCACTGCTGAACGAGATTTGATCATTTAGTGCGGTCGGGGTTTTCGGTGATGCTTGCTTTTGGGAAGTAGAAGGAGAAAGTTACTCTTTTAGGTGAGGCTCTCGTTATGAAAGGTACATCTTGACACAGTTGACGTTTGTAAAAATTCTGTCATGTCGATTTTTCACTTGTAGACAACTCGCGTTTACTCTTCTTTAAATGGTACTTTTTTTTCGACGCTACGCACACACTTTATAGTATTGAATCGGCAGAGGTATATAAAAGAAAGTAACGACCGAATCGAACAATCCACATTATAGAAACACACAATGATCGGAATGCGTGTGTGTTTCGCGTAATTTATGAGCGCAATGATACGCGAGCGGAGATAACGGCGCGGGAAAAAGTTTATTCATCCCGCTCGAGCTTTTTCTCTCGGTCAGTGGACATTCGATTAAAACTTTTAACCGTAAATTCAGTCGGAGGGGATTTTTCCTGAGCTTTTACGAGGAAAGCTACAACTGGGCGCATCTCATAACCCCCGTGAAATCCCGTGAAATGGACATACCTGCAGCGCAGCTTAATGCCTGATTCTGTCTCGCGTTTAAGCTCGCGTCCTTGAGCTTTATTTTTGGAAAAAGCTCGAGGCAATTAAGTCGAAGGCGGACTTATAAATATGTGGAAAAGAAGACTTTCGAGTTATATCTCCATTAGAATATGTTTACCGCACGAGTGAGTTATTCAACATTTTCAATTCATGTTTCCCTCGAACTTTACATCACCTACGGAATACCTATTATTATAGGTCAAAACTTATTCGGACTCCCATTACGAAATCTATTTAACCACGAAATATCGCATCAAAATTTAATACCCAAGGCATAACTGAATTTTCCCGCGAAAATTCAACTATAACGAAGCTTTCGATTTACAATTTTCCAGGCTAAAATTCAAGAGCGGTCACACGCGCCGAATCGAGGTCACCGACTATAACTTCGCGCGCACATAATATTGACTCGGGATTATTAATAAGCTTGAGCGTGGGCGCGCAAAAACTCGAAGGCGCCGAAAATACACCGACTTTTCTCCGATTAATTATATTATACGCGAGTAGACATTACATACAGCGAATACAGTTTCGTTCGAGGATTTTTCTTGATCAACCGACACGATGACGCACTGAATTTTTCCTCGTAAATATCGAGACGACTATATATGGCAGATGCGTTTTTTACGAGGGTCAGTACTGTTGGAATTTTTTTTTTTTTCGTGTTTTATAACGATTTCTGCATTGCGCTGTACTCTTCGTTGTATAGTTTTTAATAAAGTTTAGGAGGGACGCGTTGTTGCGCTCGCACGGGTGACTTTAGATCGCTTGGGCGCAGTTATATTTTTACGCGCTAGTGTGTTTAATAAAAAAAAAAGAGGTGCGGCGCTTGCCGGTGGTTTTTATGTTTTGTAACAATATTCCTAGATTAAATTTCAGATTTACGATGGAATAAATAACCTGACATCCACGTCGACAGGTACTGAATACGTCTTATACATGTTTCAAATTAATGCAGTTAGGTGTCAGAACGATATATAGTGATGAGAGAAGTAGAAAAGCGCCTATGCGCCACCTATCGTCGCTGGCCAGAAACTCCAAGTGTTCAAGCTGGTGAGGGAAGGACCAGTCGAATGCTTCGTTTTCTATATGGACTTGGTACTACTTTTTTCTCCATGTTATAGCCCTGACACACGTGAACCAGTCATAAAATTCAGCCTTTCACCGGTGATTCGCATGAAATAATGAGATTCAAGCGCGAGCTTTTCGATTATCGGGCTTCACGGGCGCCATCAGCGAGACAAAAGTTGTCGATGATAGTGCGGCAAAATTTAATTATATATGAATTTCGCAAAATTATAGCGCGACGTCATCACGAGGATGACTTCATTTGCGATGTGCATGTGCGAGCACTGATGAAAATCGGGGATAAATAATGAATGTGCTGCGAGGTATTTGTTTGGCGGCGTTAATATATAGCGGCTCGACCCGAGCGGCTGTCTGCTTTTGATTTTGTTTATAATTATTCGATTTTAGAGCGGAGATAAATGAATCGTGCGGTGAGAATAGAGGTATTTCATGCCGATGAGCGTTTATCTCGAAAATCATTAATTATAATATTGATGGTTTCTATTTAAAAACTAGATTCTCTCCTGTCCTCGTTAATAATTGGATTATACTATATTTTGCGTCAGTAAATTCGTTATAATAATCAACCAAAAGTCAACATTCAATATATCCGAAAATTAAAAGAAAAATTCAACAACACACACAAAACAACAAGTATATAAGCTTATACACGACGAACCCACGCAATCTCAGCTCGGAAACTTGGCGACAATACGCTGGGGATATAGCGGCAAGGGCTTATAGAGGTATAAGGTCCGCAAAAGCGACGCGCGTGCGTCGCGCATCCTAATTCTCGCGGATAATAGTTTGCCGGCATCATTGTTCGGACCGTTAATCGCCGCCGCGTCGACAAATCGCCGATAATAAACTCAATTCTGATCTCGCCCGCTTAGACCCTTCAAACTCTAATCTCTCTGTCGTAAAGTTTACGTGTAGGAGCTACTGAGCCACTATACTCGTCGACTTGCAGTTTGAGTTGTGACGTGGACCGTGGGAAGATTGCTGAGTGAATTTTGGTGATTAGAGGATTATTAGGGAAAGTGAATTTGTAAATTTTTGTCGCTATGACTGCGAAAATCATGGAATGACAATATCTCTTTCTCATAAAAGAGGGTAGCTTGATAAAAAGTTTAAATATTAAAATTCGTGTACGTTCCAAGCAAATTAAAAACTTCCGAACACAAAACAATCTCAACAATACGAAAAACAAACACGATCTATGAGTTCGTTACAATCATCCAAAAAAAAAACACCTCTGCAATCCACGTTATAGTCAATCGACTGAACTTTTTTTCAAAGTTTCAAACTCTCGCATTTCCTGCGCCCAAGTAAACAGGCGCTAGCTTCGTCGTCGTTCGAGCAAATTTCATTCGGTCTCAGGCCTCGGGCCTATTTGCGAACAGTTGGTGTATGTGAGTGTGTCGCTGTCGCCGACCGGCCACGAGTTTTAATCGACAAGCAACTGCGAAACTTATTGTTTGCACCTCATTAGTTAGTGATACGGCCGAGCGGACTGGCGATTTTACGCTTCGGGCTATAAGGTTGCGCCGCCAATTAACGCACAAACTTTGTTTAGGTGAGTTTGGATGATTGGAAAGACAATCTTTGTTGGAATGAATGTTTTTTATACCATTGAGTCCTTTAATAAAGTGATATTCTGAAATAAATATCTGATTGGTCGCCTTTATAAAAGGGCGCTAAATTTGAAACTTACAAGTCTATAGCATGGGTTGAAAATTTAATTTTTCTTTTATTCGTGTAAAGTTATGTTTATAATGTAAAGGACAGTAAAGGTGTAGTTAAAAAACATGTACTTCTAAATTTTTATTTGACAGTAATTCAAACTATAGTTTCTTGAAAACTACTTCAAAGAGTTAGAGTGCGTGTATATAGCAGTGCGGATAGATCCACTCGTTTAAGTATTAAAATGAATAAATTACTGGATCATATATAATTATATGGATTAGAATGTGATTAAAGGAAACATCATCTCTAATGTGCAGAATAAATGGGACACGATAAAAATGAGCTTCCACTTCCTCATGCTCAGACGATCAAGAAGCAGCTGCATATTATAAAGTTATACCTTGGATGTTGGATCTGATCGGGGCCACTTGCGGAATTGATTTAATTACTCCTTCCCAGTGATGCCGCAATTCAATTAGTCGCGATCATGACGTGAATGCAAGCGGTGAGTATACATATAGTACCTTCGTACGATATATCTGTGCGATGAGAGCGCTTATGTAAAATCGATGTGCGCGCACGCCCACGTTAATCAGGCGTAATTAGGTAAAAAATCCGGGGATATTACTTGCATTAGCATCGTGTTCTCGAGAGAGTATCAATTACGCGCAGTGTTGCGAGAGCTTATGTCTAATTGAATTTTAAGCTATTATCTTGCGATGTGTAAACTCGCATCTAAACGTCGAACCGCAAGATTATTATTTATATGCAAGTGAACTTTCGAAATAAAAATTATCAGCCCATAAAACTATAAATGTTTGTCGTAACATCAATTTTTTAAAAGCTCGTCCCATCGGCTGAGAAAAAAATTAATAATAACTGTCATTCGCATAGCGAACCAAACAAAAAAATCGGAGGATCACCGACGGCGATTCAATTTAAAGGACCTCGTCAGCTTCGAGGCGAAAAAGTGTCGATGGCATATGTGGCTCGTGTGAGAGCTAGGTTCAATATGACTTCGCTCCAGTATTATATAGCTCCTTCGTGCGGCGACGACGTGAACGTCAACGGGGGAAGAACGAAATTATCCGCGACCGATCTGTGTCGCTGAAGAGTATAAGAAGCGACGACACGTCGAGAGCGAAATCTTTATCGCTTATTGTTTTTATATATACGGCTTTTTCTGCTGGTTCTCGTGGGTTATAGGGGCTATTGTTTCCTGAGATTTCTCGCTTATTAGAGGAGTTTTCGCGGAGTTTTTACGACGTAATATCGTACATGGAAAAATTGATTTAAAAAAGTTGCGCACTAACCTTGTTGACGCGACGTTGTGGTCTGCACTACGACGGCATTTTGTACGATGAAAATAACCTGCAGAAAAAAGTACAAAACAAATGAATAATAATAATAACAATAATCCCATACATCGATTACTAAAAATAATAGACCGTATATAGCAAGCGCATTTTCGCAACACTCCAATAAACAGCTCGCAACTCCTCGGCAAGTCACTCATCCTCATCAGCGCAAACCGACGCTACTATAGGTATATAAATACAAAAGCTCGCAATCGCAATTATCCGTGAATTCAACTTGCGCACATACACACTCTATATCTCTCGGTTCTCAAGCATCTACACCACAAGCGAAGGCTATGCACGTATATATATACTACACTGGATTTACAGCGAATCGTAAAAACGCCGAGAGCCAATAGCCTAGCTTTAAGTGATTATACGGACTATCCCCTGTGTGAGCTTCGTCTGCTCGTAAAACCGACTCGATCATCCGCATAATTAAAAGCCGCGCGATGAAACGCTCGCACGAGTCCAATGGCAGAACAGAGGGGATAAAGAGCGTGTGTAGCGCACTGCACGTAAGTATGAGCGCTCGGGAGCATGCATGGGAAAGAGGATTTAATTGATTGTTTTGCAAAGCATGATTGTGCGTTGCCGCCGAGTGTTTGCTCAATGATTATTTTTTTTCAGTTTTAGAAAATTCGATTGGTTTATTTAGAGAAATGTCTATATACTTGGAAATGTCGGTTTATAGTCGGTATTATAGACGCGAGTGTATAAAGAGAAAGAAGCGCCGAGCGGTCTGGAGCTCCTTCTTCTCTTTCTCCGGCTTGGACTGGTGAACGCCCTTATCGCCTTGACCCCTGCGCACGAGCGTATAGTATACATAAGGATTCCGAGGAGCCTCGCGAGTTGCCGTTCCGAGTCCGTATTATGCGCAGAGGATGAATGCGCTATACTGTTAATAGTGGGTAGTTCCAAATATACGCTTTTGTTATAAGCGCGTGTGTTTGATAATGGATATATGCAAAAGATAAATGTTGTGTGCAATTTTTACAACGTCAGCTCGTTGATCAAAGAAGATGGATGAAAATATATAACCAACCGTTATTAATCGCACGACTATATCTACATATACTTATATCTCTCAAGAAACCCATCAAGTACGTCTCTTTTCATCACAGTAGCACCAAAGCGTAATTTTTCTAACCCCGATAAAATATAAGGTTTCACTCGAAGAACATGGCCGGCTTCTCTCGCGATAAATTTCGATTTTCATCCGGTATACAATGACTTATTTGTCTTTCCCTCACCGGAATTCTGAAGGAGAAATAGATGAGAGCTGCAGCCGCGCGGGAAATTCTATATAGATAAACAAAAAGCTCGGACGCATAAATACACGAAGACAAAAGCGAAAGCTCTTTTTAAAATGTAATAGGTCGTATCGCGCGGTGCCAAGATAAACTTGGACTTTATTATTGTGGCCGGATGTATAAATATAATATATGCTTCATTTTAAAGCGAGAATTATTTCGAGTGCAATCGTGTCTTTGACCCGAAGGCGTCTGAATAATTCAACTGTCTCAAGAATCTTCAATTTGACAGACAGTGGCGTTCTTACTATTATTTTTATAAGAAAGTAAAGAGCTCTGAGAGCATTGTCAAATCGTCGAAAAAATTATCCAGTTTCCCAGCGCTAAAAACAACCTTCACTTCATTAACTCCGCAGCAGCCAAACATCCAAACCAATCGGTCGATCCGATCAATCACTCAATTTCGTTCGCTTGCAAGGCTTTCGTTGCTGGGAAGAACTCGAGCCAAGATCGTGATTCAGAAGCCGCCACCGCCCCACGATTTACATTCGCACGTGAGAAAACGCGCAGAGAGGTTCGCTCCTTTTGTTTGCTCGGAGAGTGTATACATGCGGGGAGATCGAAGGGGATCAGTGCGATAATCGGCTGATTTGCGAATGGGCTTTTGAAGAGAATTATTTTGTTGGTATGGGAGGTTATTGGAGAAGTTTGGTGCTGTCGTGAGATGGTGAAATGAGTTTGTTTATTATTGTGTGGTTATATTGTACTGAAAGAGACGTGTTACTGTATAATAATTAGAAAGAAAATGAGCTTTTCTGCTAGCTATATCTTTATACAATAAGTAAATACATTCTAAAATTACGTTTTTATTATTTATAACAAAACAACTTTTTTTATTTGTGCAATATCATTTACTTGAAAATATCATTTAGTTAATTATTCATATTTATAAGAATAAGTTTCACGTTCATCATAGTTGTTTCCTGAAAATTGAAAGAAAGCTAAAAAAAGTTACATACATTTTTACCCAAAAATGATTCTATTCAAACGTCGACTACACAATAGCCAGCAAAAGACGACGCGCGCGTCACTTCATAAAAATGTCCACACTCTCTGATTTCGAATTCTTTGCTTTACAAAATCCACAGAAAATTCTATACTTTCGCAAAAATGTCAATACAAAACACTCGCAAACAAGACTCAAAAACGCGTCAAGCCGTCAGTTTGCAGCGCAATTCCAAAGCAACGCTTCCAGCATTCGAAACTGTCATCCTCAAAACTTCCCCTCCATTATCTCCGAATAATGCTATTCAAACATACACTCTCTTCATATTTCTCCGGGCATCATTTATAACAACTCGCTTCCAGCAGTCGGTTCATCCGCGATAGCGCGCGAAACAAAAAAGTATATATATCTAGCGCAGCTGGAAGAAAGAGAAGAGCGGACGGGCGAAAAATAATGGAAAAGCGCAGCAGTAGCAGCAGACTTGTGTGTATATATTTATATATCTTCCTCTTTCGCTCGCTCGCGCGTCTGCGAAAAATAAAGTCGTCGTCGGCGCGCAAAGTTCGCAAACGAGTTTTCGCGCGCGTCTGGGGTTCACACTCGTGAAAAATGGCGGAATTAAAAGGAGACGCGTTTTTTTTACAGACGTGTACGACCACCTGTGGGTTTGCGACGCTCGTTTCGCGTTTACTGTCGTCTTGGCGAGTTGAGAGTCTGGAGGTGTAATAATAATCATACTCAAGCGTGTTAAAAACGCTGGGTTTGGCGATATTATTTCCGGTTTCATATAAGCTACAAAATCCATTGTTTAGATATGATGATTGCGATGTTATTCTAAAACCCTTTTTTGTGATTTTTCACCGGTTTCGATTGTCTATGACTATTTATTTTTGTCATTTGTAATGTATTCCTTGGCTGAAATGCCTGAAATTAAGGCGCCTTTTTCAACTTCAACGTACACTCGGTGGTAGTTGATTCTGGAAGAACGTTTTTGAAATTGTGCATTTTGATTGGTTAAGATTTTTGAATCCGCCAATCAGATTGGGGCATTTCAAAAACGTTCTTCCAGAATCAACTACCACCGAGTGTACGTTTCTTGAAAATTGTGTGTGTTGTGTTGTTGTGGGACGGTTTTGAAATCATATGATATTTCTTGTATTATATCTAAATTTGAATCATTTTTCCTCTGTTGTTTATTCAGCGTTGCTTCAATAATTTGTTCCATTGCGTTTTCGACCTTTTGTTGCATATTTTGCTTATGATGATAACGTTCTCTTCTCCGCCTGTTGATTTCTTCTTTTTTTCGGACTCGATATTTTCGATTACGCTCCGTCGTCATTTGACGCTTTTTAAGAGCGGCATTATTGTCCACTCTAAATGTAAAATGATAGTTTTAGTAATAATAAAATTTAATGAATATATATATATATGTGTGTATTTAAATATAACATAAATATCAGTACCTGATGACTGATATGGTATGTCTCGAATTTTGAATACTTAATTTGCTCATTGTGAGTTTCAATTAGAGAGAGATGTGACGCGTGCAAAAGAGAGAGAGAGGAGCAGCATTTGTCGTATATGTGTGTGTGTGCGTGTGTGTGTGTGCTTTGAATGTACCGCGTTTTCTGAGCGCATGCGTAGCAGATTAATCACATGTTGATGTTTGTATACAATGTGACTTGTATCTAACCTCAAATAATATAGAGTGTGATAGGAGTTTATAGAAAATGTAAAAGAAAGCATGCATGATTCTACTAACCTTGCATTACTTGATTGCGTCTCGTGCGGTAAACGTTCAGCGCACGCAGGAGGTATATTACTGGGGCCGGGCATTAGATCATCACGCACTTTTATTAAATTCTTTGCCAGATGCAGCAGTGCTTTTTGATTTTGATTATCACTATCACTGTCACTGTCACTCATAATTAACTTATATAAGCAAACGGGACGACACAAAAATACACACAGACGGAGAGACGCGTCGAACCAAAGCGACTATAGCGTGCGCAGAGCGGAGCGCGCTGCAGAGGCGAGAGAGGGGAGAGCGTCACGATAAAACGAGTTGGTCGAACCCGCGAGCTGTGCCATTAGATGTTTCACATCAATTGGGGATGATTCTATAAAACAGAAAACCATTGAGAAAATTGAAACGCTAGTGCGACGAGGTGACTCGTCGTGCCCCAGGTCCTTCGGCAAGTGCGCTACAGATTTTTTTAAAAATAATATTTGCATTTTGCAAATATTAATGCGGCGCCGTTTCCCTGTTTTATTTTTGCATGCGCGAGTGCATCGAGGAGGCCAAGTATGTACACTCGGCGGTAAGGTATTCTGATGGAACGTTTTTGAAATGGCGCAGAGAGTCGTCGGAAACGCGTTGCTAGGCGTGACACAACAGGAGAGCGGGGAGCTTACATAATTAAATACCAAAATCCTTCAACTCGAATCCATCCTTGTCATATGACGAACAACGATACTAAAATTAAGAAAAATAAAACTAATCAACAGCGATCATCAGAATCACGAGTTAAGGGGGTCCGAAAGTCAATTAAAAATTTAAATTTCGCGCCACAAAATAGCAGACGAAAAAACAATTAAGTTACTTAGAACAATTAATAAAAACAAAATTGCGAAAAACCAAGAGTTAGTTGCCTTCCCTTATGTAATTATCTATCATTTTCTAAAGTTTCACGTTATTATAACAATATGTCGCTGAGAAAACCTTGAAAAATATTTAAAAAATCGCATTTTTCAAGGTTTTCTCAAGTCGTCAACCATATCAATGAAAATTAAAAAATAAATATTTTTTTTAAATTTTGAAAATTGTGAAATTTTTTGAAAATTTTGAAATTGTTTGAAAATTTTGAAAAATTAAACAAATTTTAATAAGCTATGAAAAAATTTTACCTGGAAAAAACTACTGTCTTGGGAGGAAAAGTATTTTTCCTCCCAAGAGAAGAAAAGACTTTTCCTCCCAAGGAGTAGTTTTTCTCCCGCTGCTACATTTTTTTCTCCCGCTACTAAAATGACGCTCGAAAAGTTCAATTTTCCATTCGCTTTTCTGCCATGGAAGAGGGTCTTTTTCGTGTACGTATTAAAAAAAATATGTTTAATATAAAGTAAAATTATGCGAATTAAAATACCGAAGAAAATTCGTACTATCTGTTGTATTGGTCGAAGTTTAAAACATATAAATAACCATTGGGAATATAACGTCATGGCGGCTAGTTAAGTACCAATACACGGGATTGCATATCTATATATACTAAAATATACAAAAATTTTACTGTCATGACGGCTAGTTGAGTACCAAAATACATGCTAAAATACATGTGTGTGTGTGTGTGTGTGTGTAAGTGTGTGTGTGTGTGTATTAGTGTTATATTCCCAATAGTGGAGCGTCCGTGGCTCAGTTGGCTAAGGCTCACGCCTTGGCCTGCCGAAACACGCTCGCTCAAGGGGCCGTGGGTTCGATTCCCGGTGAAGTCACTCGGATTTTTTCTGAGTTGTTCTCAGGGTTGAAGGGATTAAAGCAGGACGGATATTGAGAGGTATGGAGAAAAAGGAGTATAAGATTGGGCACTACTTCCTCACAGAGGTGGTAGAAGGCCCCCCGGCAGCTGGGCCGAAAGGCTGCGCCGGCAATGTAGTAGAAAGAAAAAATAAAAAAAATAAAAAATAACCATAGTAGACCTCATTAAGTCACTCTTCCCTACTAATTGTAACCAAGAAAAGTGCGTATTGTGCCCGGTACTTTTGTATCGGTTAAATGAAATGAGTATACATATTCTTGGTCGTTGTGATGATCTAATTCTAGCCTCTGATTAACTGTTCGTTTTCGCGTCCAATCTCGTATGCATAAATTCATCCATCCATCCATGCATACATAACGAAATTTGAGCAAGTACTTGATTAGAAAATCTTGAACTCGATCTCGAACTCGATTTTCGTATCAAAAGCCATCTTGAAGCGATGTTCAAGTTGATTCGAAAATATATATATTAATAAACTAGAGAAATCTTGCTCAAATTATATTACGGAGGAAAGCAAAACATCGGCGCGCGGCAGCGCGCCTGATTTCCCTAGTAATGTAATAATCAAGAAAATATGGTTAGAAGAACGCGCGAAGCAAATTTAAAATTGCTAATCCTACTACAAAATCAATGCTCATAAGAAACACAGTAAAATGTACATATATTTAATAAAATAACAAACCTTTTTTTAAATCTATTTGAATCAATAGTATTTAATTAATGAATACGTTAATTTTACATTAAAAATTGTACTAGGTATAACTTATAAATTTCAACACTATACTCTGCATATGACGCAAATCTTTGAAAATATAACTTCTTCAGTAAAATTTTTTTTTAAACTACGTTGTTATTTGTACTAACAAATGAGAATATATACTATTGTCAAGTAATTAAACGCTCAATTTTACTATGCAGCTTTACATATAGAAAAAGAGCATATACGTTCGTCGTGAGCTATTAATTTTTGGTTAACGTAAACTTCGGCTATATTTTAAAAACATGTATCGCAGTTCTTAGCTACGGGAGTGAAGCTACGGGAGTGAAGATATTTTAATAATTTAATTGAATCTATTAAATCATTACTAAATTAATATTATATTAAACCATAAAGATTAGTTGATCTAGGTAGAACAGTCCCGATTTTTAAGTTACATGAAATTTTAATTATCTTATAATTATTATAGACCTTTATCTGAAAGGTCAGGATATTTCGTTTATAACTTCATTTACGTAATTTACTTATAAGTACAAAGCAGTGTTAGGTCGAAATTCGTGAATTAGAAAAATTAATTGAAAGATAAGCAGATAGAAAAGACGCTCATAATTACATGCGTCTATGATTATTATAAAATTAATGGAATCGATAAACTAGTAAGCGCACTACAAAACAGCAACTACTCTAACATGATTAATTCGACAAAAATAAACTCAGAAAGTTATTTATATAACTTAAAAACAATTAATTAACTTAAAACAATTGATAAAAACAAAATTACGAAAACCGAGAGTTAGTTGCCCTTCGTTATGTAATTATCTATCACTTTACAAGTTATTATAACAATATGTCGCCGAGAAAATCTTGAAAAATGCGATTTTTTTATATTATTCAAGGTTTTCTCGGCGACATATTGTTATAATATCTTGAAACTTTCTAAAATGATAGATAATTACATAACGGAGGGCAACTAACTCTTGGTTTCTCGTAATTTTGTTTTTAATTATTGTTATAAGTAAATTAATTGTTTTTTCGTCTGCTATTTTGTGGCGCGAAATTTGAATTTTTGTAATTGACTTTCGTACACCGTTAACCGCAAGGTTGCCTTATAATAAGTTCAAAACTGTAATGGCGTCGAGTGTGCGAGATAGATAGCATTTTAAAATGGGTGCTACCCACCGAGTCACCGGGATTCGAACCCTCGACCCCTCGAAGTTTCCTCTGATTCCCCCTACACGGAGAGAAAAATTACAGCTTCATCCCATATGAGAGTGCACGTTTTCACGCTATGACAAGCACCACCGGATGAAA
>UCOJ01001913.1:0-18579 GCA_900474305.1 Cecidostiba fungosa
CTTTTTGCTTTGACATCGACTCTCTCACTCACTCGAGAGAGAGAGAGAGAGAGAGATACTTTCAGCAGCGGCTCTCCCACACTTTTACGCTCGTAAAGCCCTTATCTCTCGCGTTTTTTTGTGTTTTAAAGGCGAAAACCTTTATGGTTCTTTCTCTTCGATGCCGAGAGCGAGATAATATTATATCCGAGAGTCTTTCGTTCGGTTTATAGAGATCCTCTCGAAAGCGATTTTCGATTCCGGGTAAAAGGAGTGATTTACGGTGCTGCTCTCTATGCCAATGATCGATATTATAAGCTACGATTCTAATTCCTTCCAGGTTTTCCAATAAAATTTTGTGCTACTTAAACGGTCGATTGTAAATACACGGAATTGTAATTCTAAAAACGGGCAACAATAAATATTTCTTTCCTAGCTTTTTAGTATATACAGGCAATACACACTCGAGCGAACTGACTTTATGTATAAGGCAATTAGTACAAGCTTCCTCGCATCTATAATTTATTAGTTCATTCATCGAAAATGCGCGTAATTATCCATTCGATTTTTCGATCGATACGATCGGCTGCACACTTATAACTGTACACCGCTCGACCGTGATATTTACCGTCCAATTGTGCTCTCGGTAAACATATAAATAGTCTTGAAAGCAGAAAAATTTTAACGGCCCGTATTAACTCTTATATTCAGCTAGCCGAAACGAAATTCCTCGCATGTCCTCGTTATTCAACAGCTGTTTTCTTTCAAAACCGCACGCGCGAGCGCGCGCGTCTTCATTTGAAAAAGAAGTCGAAAAATGACTTGACCGCAGAGTGGAGAGCCGACTGACGTCAATATAGGTGCCTTTTTAAAACAAAATTTCAGAATTTTAAATTACTGGGCCACGACGTGTATACCGGTTTCGAGAGAGTTCGTATATATTGAATTTCGTTGTAGGTATAATAATATATACGTTGGACGTCGAATCCCATCAGTTTTTAATCTTCTTACTCGATTTTATCGATAACGATCGCGATAACGATTTTCACTGATAAGTAGACTCGATGTTATTGATATACGTCGTAGAGCAACAATAATAATAACAACAAGAGCAAGTTTCCAGAACCGCGCAGTTCAATAACGACACAGTATATATCGATCTTTGTAAACGTTATTCATTATATAGCAACAAGTACAGATTCAATCGCCGTCAACACACCGTCACGGCACATATTCCGTCGTCTCTCGTGACGTTAAATCCACAACACCGGCAATAAATATCAGTCCCTCACTCAAACCACACGCGATATCTTCTCTCGCTTATAAAAGAAAAAAAGAAGAAAAGCCAGATTCCACAATTAAAAACTTACCATTTTTCACAGCATCGGTATATCCGGTCGCGACGAGGTCAAAGGTGAGGATCGCGAAGATGATCAGCGATCGGCGAGTGCACCACCGGTCACGCGCCATGTTTCCCATTACTCGTTCTCTCTCTCTCTCTCACACTATATGTATATAACTCTCCTTTCTTCCCTCTTCTTTCGAACCACACACATACACACACACACACAAACTGATATTATATACTTGCGCAGCTTCTCTATACAAGTACGCGCGTGTGTGTGTATATATATATGTCTACGACTTCTTCGTGTCACATAAGTATATATACAGCTTTTCTCTTCAGCGAAGAACTTATATATTGCACACTTGCAGCAGCTCTTCTTCGATTTTTCAGAATCCTACAACTCGCGCACACCGCTGCTGACTGTATGGATGTAACTACGACGCGGAGCTATACATATCCCGAGAGAAAACAAGGCAGCTGTACGTTTATATACGAATAAAAACGAACGTATAGAAAAGGGGGAACTCCGCGGCGCGACGACGACGCGCAGAGGCAACCGAACGTGAACTGCCGGCGCTCGCTGCTTCGAACCGCTCGCTCGCTCGCTCGCTTTGGTCTTCGGCTGTGTGAGTGAGTGAATGTACGTGTGAGCCAAGTGCCAGTTGTTGGCGCTGCTTTGCCCCCCCCTTGAGTTCTCTCTCTCTTGGTCTCGTATATATTTGTGTGCGAGAACTGGCGGCGTTAGGTTGCAGTGTATGTGTGTATGTGGGGGAGTGAGAGAGCGCCTATACTGGCTTGCCGTTCACTTCGATGGGCTTCGTTCGCTATAATATAACGTGTTCTCTGTCTCTTTTTCTTTCTGTGAGACGATGGTTTCTTCTTTGTTGGAGGTATATGGACGGTCTCTTCTGTCGAGTGGCTTTTCATTTGGATGCGGGATTTTTTTTTTCGAAATGCGATGGAAATTGACGAGGTTTTACGTGCGGAGCGAAGTATTTTGAGGTATTTTATGCGATGTTCGTTTTTATTGTGTAACGAGTTTAAAAGCTAGATCGTGAGAGCTGTGCAGAGAATATCAGCTGTTCTTACATTGAGTAGAAGTTCTGTCTTGTTTCGAATTTAGAACGAAATTTTTGTCAATGCTGAACATTTAAAAACTGAAAAAAGTTTAACCGAACAATATCACCGGCATTTCCGTGACTTAAAAACACAACTATATATAATTCAATAATTAAGAGCTGCGGGTATATAAATTTTAATTGCTACAGAGGAAACCGCAGCAGCCCGCATTTTTTATCACGAAACTTTAATTAAAATTATTATATACCTAATCAGTCGTAAAAGAGGCAAAACTAAAGTGACGTTATATTATATTGATAACTGCGTAATTTTTCATTTAAACAAGAACAAAAATTTACGTTTTCATCCGAACGTTTCCATTTTCATCGAACTCATAAGGCCGGTATAAAAAGGACGAATCGGATACACCCGTTACCAGAGAGCACAATGAAACGCCAGGTGATAATGGAGACGTCGAAGCAGGGGAAACCATAGATACTTCATCCTTTGTTTCGCAATAAGGCTTTGATATACTTTTCACCCTCAAGCGCTGACTGAAGACCGTCTGTAAAAAACCGATACGATAAAAACCATTCACTATAATATATAATATCGAGAAGCAACTCTTATTTCGATAATCCCCTCACCGAGAAATTAGCCTCCGAATTAAAGGTCCAACAAAGCGTCTTTGCATCCCTCGTCTCCTCCGCTTTCCTTCTCATCTCACTCGTCTTCTCGAGCAAATAGTCCCTACGGCTAGTCCTGCCTATGAACGTCAATTCCCTCAGCGCATCGAAGGCAGGATTCAGTCGGGAATCTCGTATTCTCTGAAACTCATCGAGCTCCGCTTGACTTTCCTCGGCGAGTTGAAGCTCCAGCAATTTTCCTTGATCGTCACGAACACGAGTCGCTCGCGCGAGAAGCTTCTGACTCACGCTCGACGGGTCCAGCGAAGAAGAGGAGGAAGAGGAGATGGAGGGTTTCAATGTCTGCTCCAAAATGCTGGTTATCTCGAGCGTGGCTTCGTTCGCTTTCAGCTCGGCGTAGGCGTCGATTGTTAACATTGTTATCTGGGGGAATTAAGGGGTTAAGAGAGAAGAATGGAGAATAGTATAAAGGATAAATTAAGTTTAAACAGAATATAACTTTTTTTTTACTGATGCTTGGTGCAAACTTTTAAAATGTCCTGAGTTTGCTCTATCTAATCCGAGGAAATAAAATACTTGAAGAGATTATCGATTACACTATAGACTTGATAAAGAACTTTAGATAAATAGACGCTATCTTATATCCCCATATCGGCTAGATAAATATAAGTATAAGCGCATACGGGTATACTGCTACCGAGAGACAGATCTATAGTACGTATAAAACATTTCAAGATATACTTGCAGTAGATAATAGCGGTGTATGTCGCATTTTGAAGAACGTATAAATGAGAGAGCGATATTTTTATCACCATTAAAAATACATCGTCGTACCATCGCAATGGTCTATATACAAAGAATACTTATTCGTATTTACTCACTCGATCTTCCAATGAAAGTTTATCCATCAACGTCTCTTGACAATCGCTATCGACGTTGTAGAAAGTTAATTGAAGCAAATTGTAAATCTTTGGTCTAGCCGGTCCCGTCGCAGATGTCACGATCGTCTTAGAATCCCGTACAGACTTGATAAAGTACAAGTACAGCCACTGTTCGTCGTTCAAAATCGGTGACTCTATATCTACGAAGTTTAATTCATAAAAAATATTCGACTCCTCAATCAAATATCCAAATTTAATATTACGCGCACAGCATCAACGAACATACTTTTTATGCAACCTTCTGGAGTTCTCTCAACGCCAAACGTTCTCTCCTCTTCTCTCCAAATATTTGCTAGTAGAGATATGAATCCTCTGCTCTTATCAGTGCATCGCCAGGAAAACAAATAATGATTGCAGATTTCATTCTCGCAGGTATTCGTCAGCAAACCGAGATAAAGATTCTGCACTGGTAGCTTCGCACCAGCCACGAGGTCTAAAATCAGATACAGTCCACCTGCTAGCAAAAAATCGTTTAGCGAAGCTGGGTGGTCTACCAGACACTTCCAAATGAAGCTACCGATCGCCACGAGAAAGCTACAATTTTTAGGTTTGGTTAGAGTTGAGGATGTTACGGTTTGAATTGTAAATTTGATGGCAATCGAGATGCAAAGACCTTTGCTTGAGTTCGGAGTCTTCTGGCTTTTGATATAAACATTTTTTTAACGAATGAATGGCGGTTTTGGTTGTCGAAATGGAATTACAGTCTTTCAAATGCTTTTGATTTTCAATGATGTTCTCGCTTGTGACGAGTAAAAACGTTACGATTTCTTGATTAGTTGTTGTCAGTGCATCGAAATCAAGAATTTTTTCGATAAGCTCTGCAATTATTAATAAACGATTATTGTTGATTTCGTTGAAGATACTATATCTTCATTTTTATGTAATAAGACTTACTCAATATTACAGTGATGAATTCATGTTTACGAAAATCTGTTAATATCGCATCGCAATTCGCCGAGGAAAGAGTGCACACTGTTTCTGCGAGACATACAACGTGATTTTCGTCGTAGTTTATTTTCGTAAATCGTTCGAGCAAGAAAAGCAATCTAAAAAAAAGACGAAAGTCGTACAATAATAAAACACAATTATTATCGTTATCGTGAGCAAAATGAGTAATATGGAAATGACGCATATTCGAATAATTATCTACCAAGGTGACGTTATAGTCCCTCGATTACATTATAATATCACAGTGTACATATATAACGTATACGCAGAGGAGGTGATACGTACAAGTGTCAATAAGTAAATATAGATCAAAAGTAAACCGTGTGCAACGATTTAATTACTTTGATAAATTATAAAGTTTGTAAAGAAATTAAAGTTTAATCATTTAGCCTATACAATGTTCAACTGAAGTCAGCTTTTAAATCATGATGATTTATCAAATTTTCTGCTGTCCATTTGTCAAATGCATTGAGAATTTCTATTCTTTAGTCCTTCTGGCGTAGTCTTATTACGCGCAATTTAATGACCGCCAAGCATTCCAGCTTTAACACTGGTAGTTTATTCCACTGGCTTACATGTTATTTTTGAGTTCAAATAGTTTCCAGTTTGTCATCAGTTATCTTGCGTTAAAAGCTCTCAAAAGTTGTACTTTTTCAAGATTTACAACCCTTCTCTATGTATATATTTTGTGTATAAAACTTATTTTAATCCACAACTTTTCCATTATTATAGCTATTATTCTATATGAAAAGTATACGGAATTCGAATGATAATAATCGACAAATCGATTATTAATCATACCGAAATTTATGAATACCCAAGTACCACTTTCCCTCATAGATTAAAACTTCTCAAAATTATAAACGGCCCAATTTAGTGCAAATATAATATTTTCCTAAACCGTGACATCACCTAAATAAGAAAAGTAGCTACTAATGCAAGAATTTGATACAATACCTCAGTGAGCCGCAATCTTCGATAAACTCATCTGCTATTTTTGGTGCGAGAAAAGTCAGAGCATTCAAAGCATATTTGAAAAGATGCCAGAGTTGCTTAGAATTCCAGGGCGTTTTCGCAGCCGCGAAACTCGGATTGACGAGTTGGAGAACCCCAGACACTATGCGTTTGTTCTTCATTACCTAATATCATATTAATAAACGAACTATTGTAACAAAATACTGCAAAAATAATTACTTATTTTCAAAGCAAAAAATATCATTACTTCAGCAGCCGTCGGTTGCAATTCCACAATCAAGGCTACGCTCAAGAGCAGCGTCTTCTTGAACATTAATCCAGTAAGTGTGTCTGTTTCAATAATCGCCGTCTCGGCCCAAGTACCACATGTCCCAAATTCAGTAGCAACGACGAGGTCCGCTAAGTCATCGGCTATTCCGGACTCGACGATCTTCCAAGACGAGCCTCGGCTCTGTTGCATGAGATTCGCCAAAATCAAATTCGCTAACTCGTTGCGCAACTTCCGGCTGCGAGAACTGCGACCGGCGCGTAGCACTTCCCGTCTGAACGCTGCTCTCAAGCTTCTAATGTTTGGACAGTAATTGCATTATTTGGTAAAAAAAGAATAGTATTATTTTGAGTGAAAAATGTAGAATTGATAATTTTACAAAAATGTATGAATAAATAATTGTTTTTAGGATTGAAGATCATTTCAAGACACACTTTTTCTTTTTAAATGCTGGATGTGTGAGAATTTTTCTAATTTAGTATCTACTGCGCATATTATGAAAATCGCGCGTCATTGGCACTGATTTACGTGTTTTCTAAATAATAAATTCTAAATAAATACATCACTGGGTATTAAAGCAGTTTAAAATTAGATCATTTAGAAAAAATATACCTCATAGCAGCTTGACACGGTGATTTTGATTTTTCTAAAATTTCCGGCAACTCGCTCGACAGTATCGTCGATTTCATCAATCGCCAAAGAATTTTCGTGCTATATTCCAGCGACTTGTAATAATCCTCCTTATCGAGTTGTAAATCTATATCATCAATAGCAGGAAGACATGGACATTCGCATGCGTATGACGGATGCATTTTCAGCATAATTTGATTCACTATTCCAGTCTCCAGAAACCTGTGACCTTTATAAACAGTTCTAAATATTTTCTTATTATATAATTTCCAATAATTCACACTAGATAACTACGAATTAAAATATATAAGTAACAGAACAATAGGATAAACAAATAATCGAAACAAAGAAGAAACAGCTTACAACAAACTTGCGAAACGGAAACAAGCGCGAGGATAATCTCGAGAATATCCGGATAAGTTTCGTCGGAGACGACTTCCGCGAGCTCATCGAGGGTAACCGGAAGCCTCGATGCTTCCACGGCTTCGCGGCGCACATCCGGCTTCACCGCGTCTCTTCTCCGTGACTCCTCATCGGTGACAAGTTTCTCGATCGCTGTTTTGGCGATGATGAAAGCTTGCCTCGTTGGTACCAGGATCATCAGATAGCCCAAAAAGCTGAAGTACCGTTGAAGCGTTCTACCGCAGGTCAGTATCTCGGAGGCACGTTGTAGAATCAATGGTTTCAAACAAAGCTCGAGTAATTGGTACAGAATATCGAGATATTCACTGGACGTTCTTGCGCGTAGAGCGACGAATTCGAGGATCTCGCCGATCTGGGGTAGGTGCTTTACGTACTGGTTTGTTGGTTGTTAAGTTTTTTGGAGGTTGGGTTTGGAATTTTTTGATTTTAGTTGTACACGATATTATATGAGTAAAAGGATACGTATCCATCGGAGCCGTTGTATTTTAAAAATTTACAAAGTAAGCAGACAACATGTGGAGTGTCTTCTCTGTTTATGGGATCATCAATCAGATCCGATAACTTTTTTAACGTGTTGTTTAACTTGACCAATCGACATTCATCTTCGTCAATTTCGGAGCAGGTTAAAAGTTCAAGGGAAGAATACGAACGAAAACTTGGACATATCAATTGCTGATCATCGCGTGGTTCTGAAGAAGCACGACTTTCTTCTCCATATGACTCTTCCATTGTAAGCTTAATTTTGTAACTAAAGTATTGTATGTTTTAAATTTATATCTGATTGATGTTAGGTTACTTCTAATTAATCACATTTGTCGATGAATTCAGTGCATGATATGCTTGTAAATATAGTATAAACAAGTTTTGTTTGCCAGCTTCGACTATTGATGAAATGATAAAATAACAAAGTATAGGTTATTTATAGACAAGAAGACAATTTCTGTTCTTTTAGTAATACAAAGCTTATTAAACATTTAGCCTATTAAGTGCACTTTAAAATATTTCTATTATACAAATTTTTTCGAATACATTCTTTGAAACTCCAGGTATGTTGTTCATTGTAATACCTCGATAAGTTGCATTGATTTGTTACAGAGTTTAGGTTAAAATGAGAAATAGATATTTACAGTAATTTTTCAAGGCGATTAAGTTATTCTTAATATACATTTCTTTGTAATTTAGGTTTCTGAAATTTTTAAATACGTTTCCAATAAAGTATTCGACAAATAAGTAAGTATTCATATAGCAACATTCCTGTTTTTATGTATATAATAATTAATTTTTTATTTATTTAAAAAAAATGACAAACCAAGTGAAACCAACGTCATCTACTGGCAACGCTTGAAAGCATACTCATTTAAGAACTTACCTACTTACCTTCCCGAACATAGATACCTACTGTAGGTATATTTATTCTAAAAAATAGTTAATTGATAAATAAAATAAAATGGCAGTATGAAAAGTTTATAACTTATGCAAGGCAATCACTTTATTTGAATTTAGCTTTCAAACCAGGATTTTTTTTTAATTTTTCTGGTGTCCATTGTTCAATTTTCCATTAATTTGACGTTCCATTTCTTACATAAATAATTGTTCTTCAGATTTAAAATTCTGAAAAACATCCTGTATACATTAGTAATAACTTTATGTAAAAATTATTCTCTATAGTAGTCTTATACTCAATAGTAACTTCGAAGGGATGGTTCAAGAAGTATTAAAAAGTGGAACTAAAAGTGTATAATGTATCTACACATGTATTTGAAATATCAAAAATATAACTTTATTCCATGATTTAATTTGTATACAATTTTTATACTAAACAATAATTGCCACGATAATATTAGGATTTACCCTTGCTTGAACATTAGTTGACTTTACACAAGGCTAAAATCAGGTTCTCGCACTAGTATCGAAATCCATCATATTTTAGACATACAATATTTCATTGAACTATTCACCGCAGATTACTTACAGTCAAGTGTTTTACTACTTTTTCAATTGCAAGTTCACCCACGAATGGTAAAACTAAGTGCTATTCCAGCACGATACTGTAAATTCATTATATCTACATCTTCGATAAATTTACTCAAGTAATTCTGCGAAAAGATCGGAAAATCGTCACTCACTTTAAAAATCATACAATTTCATGAAATTAATAATCGCTGGTCATCTGTATTTAAGAATTTTAATATTTTTTGAATTATAAGATCATCCAAGAATGGCAAAGCTTCACTAAGTACTACTACAGCTTGATCAGTCACATATATTAACTCGACATATTGAATGAATCTATTCAGAATTTGCGAAATGATTGGAAAGTAATCATTCAATTTCAAATTCGTGAATTTTTCACGGAAATTCTTGCGTTTAGCATAAACAAAAAGTGCCTGCATATTCTTCGTCAACAAGTCGAAAAGCGTCGTGTCGTCATCTATCTCACGCTCCTTCGCAGATTGTAACTCTAACTTGCATCGCTCATAATAAATTTTCATATTTTTATTTGCTTCGATAATCCATAAACTCCGTTTATCTAGCTGCTTTCCTTGAGCTTCAAATAGCGCCAACTGCCTTAAAATAAATTCGCTTGCTGAAAACGTGTTTAGCTTTTTTGACAGCTCGAGTATAGTCGCACCCTTCGGTGAAATCGCACATACATCAGATCCATAAAGCAGCAAGATTTCTACGATTTTGTTTACACGCTCTCTAAAGCTCTTTACATAATAATGCTCAAAAGTAGCGTGTAGAGGAATTCGGCCAGTATTGTCTTTAGCATTAACATCAGCTCCTCGGTTTAGCAACCAAATAATAATCTCCTCATTTATTGCATATTTTGCTGCCAGGTGCAATGGAGTTTCTCCATTATATGTCTTGGCATTCACGTCCACGTCATGATAAAAAAGCATCGCCAGGGTGCTAGATACTTTGGTAAACACTTCAGGATAGAACTGTGTAGCGACATGAAGAGCGGTATCTCTGTTTTCATTTGAAAGTATATTCTTTATCGAAAATAATTCTCCTGGAGGTGTAAAGGCACGGCAGGCGTTTAAGTACAGCTTCATTGCCTTCTCTTTTAATACTTTTTTACTTTCAATGGCTAATTTCACGATTTTTTTTACTTCTGCATCGTCTCCTAGCTTCATGTACAAAATCGGACTCATACCTTTGGAATTGACACTACATACATCGGCACCGGCGTGGATCAAAATTTGTGTTACTTGTGGATGACGAAAGTAGACCGCCAACAGCAAAGGCGTTATTTCATCCTCGTCCTTTGCGTCGATGGTACATCCACTTTTGACAAGGTAATCCGCAATGAATGCATTTCCGTAGGCCGCTGCAAAATGCAATACAGTCTTTTTACCAGAATCGATGGCAAGTTTCACGTCTATTCCTTTGAGTATAGCCAACACTACATCGTTCTCTTCAGATTTCAAGGCTTTTTTAATGCTAGCTGTAAGTGAGCTTTCAGTTTTCTTGGCGTCACACTGAAAAAAATACGTATACACAGTTATGATAACCCAGCAACTTTTGATCAATGAAATTTCAGGCGATGGGTTAAATACAGAATATTTTTAAAAATTACTCACCATCATTTTTCAATGTTTTTCTTGAGGTTCAAGCTTTCTCTATAGTAATTTAGCAAATTTTCCTTCGTGTGACACTTGCTCGGTTCGTTGCGATGTCAGATCGAGGAGCAGGGAACAACTGAGGAGGTTCGAGCGTTCGGGGAGTATCTGCGATGCCGATATACCCCAAGAGGGTCGCAAAGAGTGGGGGTTAGAAACAGACCAGCGTCTCGGTGACGGACCGTGTGCCACGGTTGGTCGGGCTATCCTTTAGGCACTATTATAGCTATATCATAAAAGTCCCACGTCGAAGCATCTGCCAGCATCTGCCAATCACATTTAAATTTTCCGCTCTCCAGACTGTATAGGATTTTCAAAAATTTTGGTCACCTTGAAGACCTTATTAAGAATTTATAAATCACGGAAATTTATTGAAGGATCGTCTTGCGAAATAAATGTAAATAAGTTAAGGGGACAGAGACATACCTTAAATTGTCAAAAAATGAAAAATGACAGTTTATTTTTATATATGCCTTTAATTGTTTAAAAAATGGATTGAATACTGGTACAAAACTTAGTAAAAATGTAAACAACAAATAACAATTTTTATATACACCATATACCATGTGCAACATGTTTTCGAAGTCCAAAATCCATAATTTTCATATTTTCACTCACCGCAGACTTACTTGAGTTCTAGTCATCGAAGAGCACTAACATTTTACAGATATTGTTGGAATACGCCAATAATGTGTACACTACACAGACACTCATATATACATACAGCAGTATACAGTCAGATATACACGCACATATACAGAGATACACAGATACAGCAGCCGATTTTGGGACCCAAGCGGTCAATCTATACCTGGAGTTTATTGCACCCCCGCCGGAGTACAGCCCCCCAACGCAGCGGCGCATCAATTTAATTTTAGTACAGCCACGACGAGAGCAATACACCGAGCAGAGCCTAGGTCGAAGAGTCGGACGCTTACGCTTGTATCGCCGGAATACGATCGCTAGAGATCAAGACGGTATGAAGAGAATAAGGGCCTGAGACTTCCAAATTTTTTTCCGTGTATCTTTCTATTTTACATTCAGACAGTAGTCATACAGTTTACATTCAAGTTATTCTCATAAGCATATTCAACAATTGTTAATAAATAAAGTATTCATAATCATCACACACTCCACGCATATTCCTGATTTTACAACAGATATACTTAAAACACTTGTAATTGTGCAGCCAATGTGGGGATTTGAAAATAAATTTAATTTAAAAAAGTTATGTTTAATTTTCCAAAAAAGTTTGTTTAAAAATTATAAAAAATCATAAAAGCTTTGCGCACGGAGTGTCGAAAACTCCTTCAACGCACTGCAAGGCTTCCCGAACCACACGAAATGTTGTCCTGTTAAGGTTCGATATTTGCGACGTAACTCCTTTCGTTACGGCTCGGAGGCCGTGAGTATATACACGATTACCCTGTTTATCCCGACTGCTAATTGAGACCGACCAATCTCTTTGCTAAGGAGCGAATGAGAGAGAGAAAGAGAAAGAGAGACGGACTATGATTCGTGTTATTATTTAATACTCTTACTTTGACGAAGAAACTGCTTATTGCCACAATTTGACTGGCTCCTGCTCAGCTGGACCCTCTTTCCTCGCAGCGTAGTAGTAGAACGAAGCAGACAGGTGATGCGAAGGGATCGGACGGGCAAAGGGTTTTAACTCAGTACACTCTCGTAAATTCGTTTAATTTCGTTTAATCACTTTAAACAATTGTGGAAAATCACGCTCGCTTTTTATTGATTTCGACAATAAAACAGGAAACAAGAATCTTTGAACCATTACAAATCGAAAGTCAATTTGATCCGAAATTATTCTAAGTCCCGAAAAGACGCGAACACGAAAAAAAGTTAAAGTATGAAAGGGATGCTCATTCGGGCAGAGCTTCCGCGCTGTAAAAGTTTTTCTCTTCTTTTCCATGCAATACTCATAGCGCATTTTGAAGGGGTGATGTTCCTCTTGACCAATCGGAGGGCTTAAATGCAGATCTAACCATTATATGGAGATTTTCTATGCTTAACATCGAGGGTCTTGGACCAATAGGAAAGCTCCTGTTTTTTTTGGTCGGATAGTGTCCACGTGCATGCAGCTGACCTCTTTTCGTTCGCTTGCTCCGAGTTTTGGAATTCGAAGGGGCGGCTGAAGAAGTATTAAAAAGTCAAACGCGCGAGATGTGCAATATAATATATATATTTGAAATTGCGAATATATAATCTTATTAAATAAGTTTATATACAATTTTTTTCTAAACGATAATCGCCAATACAATGTTACAATTTAAAGATTTAAAATAATATATTGTGCAATAAAAGCATAAATTTGATTTTGTAGCGAGCTACTCGGTACAGTGTAAGTAAAAATTCAGATTTTACCTTCATTTTATAAGGATGTATATATGTATAGTAATATTTTATGTAAACGTAAAAATCAGTTTGTAACTGAAATACATGAACTGTTGCAGTTCGGCTTTGCCAGCCTCGAAGTAGTGTAAAATTCCAAGCCTCGATTTTAAAAACCTGGCTTTTTAAGTAAACGTAAAATAGCATTTTATGCACGGTGTATCCAAATACCTCAGAGTTATACAATTTCATTGAATTAATAATCGCAGGTCATCTATAGTTAAGTATTTTAATATTTTTCGAATTATAAGATCATCCAAGAATGGCAAAGCCTCACTAAGTACTACTACAGCTTGATCAGTCATATTTATTAACTCAACATGTTGAATGAATCTATTCAGAGTTCGCGAAATGATTGGAAAGTCATCACTCAATTTCAAATTCGTGAACGTTTCACGGAAATCCTTATTTTTAGCGTGAATAGTGAGTGTTTTCATATTTTTCGTCAATAAGTCGAAGAGCGTCGTGCCGTCATTTATCTTACACTCCTTGGCTAACTGTAACTCTACTTTGCATCGCTCATAATAAATTTTCATATCCGCATCATCACCGAGAACCTCCAAATCTCGATTATTCAGAGGCTGTCCCTGAACTTCCAATAGCGCCAGCTCCCTTAAAATCAGTTTGCTTGTTGAAACCTCACTTAGTTCTTTCGCTAGCTCGAGAATTGTGCGAGCATCTGTTGAAATGGCATGTATGTCAGCTCCTTCGCGTAGCAAGAGCTCCAAGGTTTGGTTTACATTAAACGTATTTCCTGCATACCAAAACGTGTTGCGTGCAGCGTGCAGAGGAGTGCGACCGGCATTGTCCATAGCATTGACATCAGCTCCTCGGCTTAGTAACCAACTAATAGCGTGACTATTTAAATGTCTTACCGCCACGTGCAAGGGAGTTTTTCCTCTATGATCCTTGGCATTCACATCTGCGCCACGTCTATAAAGCATCTGCATAATGCTCGTTACTTCGGTAAACAATTTTGGATGAATCGCTACAGCGGCGTGTAAAGGGGTATATCTATTTTTGTATTGAACATTTGATAAGACTCCGTAGTTTAAAATCATTTGAACTTGATGAAAGTCTCTTGAATATATACCCTTTATCAAAAGCAATTCATTGGATCTCCCGGAAAAATCGTAATACGGTAAATGAGGAACAGAATTGCAATAGCAGTTGTAAAGTGAATTGTTATATGTGGCATCCAGGAATTGCTTCCTCGCTTTCTTTTTACACACTTTCTTACTGTCAATTGCTGATCTCACAATTTGTATGGCCTCTGGATCGTCCCATAGCTTTATGTAGAAAATCGGGCTTCTATCCTTAGAATTGACATTGCACGGATCAGCACCGGCGTTGATCAGAATTCGTATTACTTGTATGTGTCGAAAGTAGGCTGCCAACAGCAAAGGCGTGATTTCATTCTCGTCATCTGCGTCAATGGTACATCCACGTTTGACAAGGTAATCCGTCAGGAAAACATTTCCGTAGGCCGCCGCTAAATGCAATAAAGTTTTTTTACCATAATCTATAGCAGCTTTAACGTCTACTCCTTTGAGTAGAGCCAACACTGCATCGTTATCATCAGTTCTCAAGGCATTTTTAAACATGGTTAAGAAAGATTCGGTTTGATTTGCGTCACTCTGAAAAATAAAGTATGCATAATTATTATAAGGTAACTTTTGATGATTGAAATTTCAGCACAAACATGCAATCAATAATCAGATTGCAGTGAATATTTTACAAAATTACTCACCGTCATTTTGCGATGTTTTTCTTGATATTAAATAACGTTGTTATATTCGACAAATTATTTTCAATGACGTTTAAGGTAGGACTCTGGTGAAAATAAAAACTTCTTTGTTGGCCTATTCTGCAACTAAAAAAGTTTTATGTAAATTTTCAGCTTAATTTAGGACCATAATTCAAAGGTATGAGAGGTATGTGCTTATTTTAATTAAAAATGAGCAATCTTTCAAAAGTGACATGCGCATAAGTACCATTAAAACCAAACACTAGTTAATCCATTAAAAAAAAAAAGATATATCCTTTGTTAGAATCATGTTATATGCTATTATATGCATGTAAATTGAGTGGAAAGTAGCAATTTTCCCCCTAGAGCGAAAAATGAGCCCTTGGGCGGAAAAGTACGGAAAGTATTAATTTTCTGCCCTAGAGCGGAAAATTGTGCTATACTTTCTACTTGCAAATTATACCTTAAGTTTACCTAAACGAATATATTTTACTCTGACGCCCTAAAAATGGCAAATTAAAATAGACCATATAATATCCGTATATATTCGTGGTTATATAGATACTTTTATTATTTCTTATGTTATTATCCCTTGTATGCTTTTAAATTCAAACTATATATTGAATATGTATTGAGTTTACAATAGTCGCTAGAATCGCGTGACAATCTACCTCTCATTTCAAATACCAGGAAAGTCAATAAATTTCGGTTTTGAATAGCGCAGACAGTGATGGGCCTCTCCTAATCATATATATGGAGTTGACTCAGTTATTAGTTTCGTACTCAATCGAAGCAAATTTTTTTAAGAGATTTTAATTTTATTTAAAAACGGTGTCTCAATACTTCATATTCTCTAATCTACGCAAATTAAAATTAAAATACTCTCGGAGTCCGCCTCTGAGACATTTGCGACGCGCTTATGATCCTAACGGCTTACCTGTAGCTTGTAGAGGTGAAGCAACAACAGGAACCCTTTCTCGGCATCTGCTACCTGTGTCTCACGTCGTCGACTGATCCTAAGCTTATCACACACAACGACGAGGTACCGAAAATCGCAGCGAGCCTAGAACAGTGCCGAAATAACTAGGATTCGATCCCTCACGTATTAAAATTTGTCCTTTTATAAATAACCTGTAAACGTAATTTATCAGTATCGTTATTTTTATTTTATTATAATATTCACAAGAGCATTTGATACGTGGGCTTACTTAAAATAATACTTTTTCATGTGTAAGTTCTTATGTATTTACGTTTGATATCTTTCTTTTAGTCTTAGTTTTTTCCAGATTATTTAAAACTTCAGATACGGAAAGTGATACAAGATTTGAGCGCTCTGTTGTTAAATCAAATTATACTCTGTATTATTTCCATGGATATAAACTCTGGTGAACTTAACGAATTGTATCTCTTCTCTTCTGAAGCACTTTTATTTTTGATTTATCAGTTGATTCTTTCACTTTTGACAAATAAGAATAAGTTGATATAGAGACAGATATACCTTACATATTAAAGTTGGAGCTAAAAAAATGAACCGTACTTCGTATAATGAGACTTTTTGTATTATATCAAGTCTAGGACTAGAATCAGATTCTATACATGTTTCACCACACATATCACAAACAAACTGAAGACTAGCTGAAAACCCATTTTTTTAGCTCCGACTTTTATAAATGTTTGTGACTTATTAAGACAGAATTGACAACACACATTGCTCAGCTATATATATTGAAAAGAACTAATAAAAACACTGTAATTAACTTTTGTAAATAAACTAAGCAGTTAAACCATTGCTTTTTACACATCGAGGAACAACAAAAATGCTCAGCTGATCGAGGGACTGCGCACTGAGATAGAAAGACGTACAACGTAGTATATGTACGTATTCGCTTTTTTAAAGGTAGCGGTGGCGCCAATATTTCGCGTGCAAATTAAATGAAGCGGCGAAAATTGGAACTGAGCTAATGGGAATAAATACATTGCACTGTATATCTATATATATGAAGGTTTAACAAGGCGAATTTTACCTACACTAAAGGCAAAGCCGCATGAACGGCGACAGAGTCTGTGACGTTGTCCCACAATTCCGGAAAGACTGGAGCGCGCGCGAGATTTGAATTAAGAAAAACTAAATCGACACAACATGGTGTGAACAAGTAGTTTTATCTTAGTAAGCATTGATTTTAGCTGTAATCAGGATTTGTAATAAAGCTGTGCAAATTTCAAAATTCTTTGTTTTTAATTTATGTTTCGTATTTTTTCATATATGTATATTGAATAGATTATCCTGAAACTTGTATTAAATTTCAATGATAATTAAAAGAAATATAACCAAAGTTGAAATGACTGTAGTTGTCAAGGTAGTATTACAGCACCCAATTTAGCAAATTTTTTAATTTTATTATTATTCTGAATAGAGGTAAAATTTTCTGAAATTCAATTTATATTTATATTGCGAGTTTATTTTTTTATAAGGGATCTCTAACTGTAATATTTCATTTTTATTCATAATGGTAAAACGTATAAGATAACCAAAACAAGCAAAAAAGAGTATCCAGATCAAGTAAATTATAAGTAAAATGTTACGTCAGCGACATCTATGGACAAATCTTGATAATGTACAAATATATCCTACATTTTAGAGTTTGCCATATGTAGATATCGTCGGTACCTCTTCTTAAGTAATATCTTTATCAACAAAGTGAATTTAATATATGGGCATTCATTATATTAATATTTTGCGTTTTTGAATTTTCTGGAATTTAAAACTAGACGGTCCAAATTTTGTGCAGAAACCCTGCATAGTATACAAAACTTGGAATCTTAAATATAAATATCATTCAAATAATTTTTTTAATCATCATATATCTTACAAAGTATACTACAAATGAAGTTGGCAGTGGTTTTTCTTAAGGATAAAATTTATTCTTGCAACTGCACTCTGATTCAATATAAAGCGCGGGAAGAACATTTTCTCCCAGTACATGTAACATGACAATTTATTTTCTTAAGTAATATATATCGTATATGCTTTGTGTATAACTGATTAAATTAAAATACAAAAATAAAATAATCAATATAAAACAAAAAAATCAACTCCGAATAATTCTGTTCCTTCCTTATAGGTTTTCTAGTTGTCTTTGTCTTTCCGTGAATAAATGTAGTAGATTTATCATAATATGCTTTTTGTTTACATTTATCCTCACTCATCAACTTTGCTAATAGATCTCCCTAATTCCGTATACGCGATGAACACATTGTTATATCCTAGACCGGAAGGGTCATTTTCGAACAAAACATTTATTTGGCTATTTAAATCCCTTAAGCACGGAAGGCAACTAAGCTGAAGGCCTACACCGAGAAAAGAATCTAGTAACCATTACCAAAATTCTACTATAAACTCTAGTGGTATATTTAGTGGTACGACTATATTTTATAGTAATTTTACTTACAAATTTATAGTAATGACTACTATATAAATTTTGCCAATAAACTCACGAAAAAAGCCAAACTTTTACTAAAAAACCATAGTAACCGTTACAAAATTGTGTATCGTACGATATTTTTAGCACTGACTAGCAT
>UCOJ01001914.1:0-18366 GCA_900474305.1 Cecidostiba fungosa
GTTTGAATAATGTCCCAAAATCATGTAATTCAAACTTTATTCTGCGAGATATTGACATACAAACTTCAAACATTGTAAAATGATAGATAATTACATTACGAAGGCCAACTAGTTCGTAGTTTATCGTAATTTTGTTTTTATTATTTGTTATAAGTAAATTAGTATCTTTCGCCATCTGCTATTTTGTGGCGCGAAATCTGGATTTGAATTGAATTGACTTTCGGACCCCCTTAAATAGAATTTCTTTCCTGATAAAATTTCATTTCAAATAATAATCGGTCGGTTAAATATACCGAAAGAAGAAAAAAAATCTTTAAACTGACATTATTGAGAGTTTAGGCATCACCTGCAGAGTACACACGTTAATATAGACATTTCGCAGCGGCATTAGAAACCTATTAGTATCCCATGAGCCTGAAAACCCCCCTAATTTACGTCATTCACGCTGAGCGAGCATCAGCAATGGAATATACGGTGTATACACACCACATACCGAAACTGCTGATTAATAAAGCAGAAACATATCAATCTTACATACAGCTCTCTCTCTCTCAGGCCTATTTACATTAAAGAAAGTCACTCCAAGCACCGCTTCCTTCACCGGCAGCAACAATATTTTCACGTCAACCCCCGCTTATACACCTCCTACCCATGAATCGTCCAAAAAAAAAAAAAAATGAGAAGCTCCTGCAGGCCACTCGTCGACAGAGAGAATTCATCTCAACCTGTCCCAACCGAGAGCAAGAAGCCGTATCCCTTTCAAAACGCTCCCAATCGAAAGGATGATTTCGTAGCCAGTCACTCGGACGTTTTTGATGATGCGAAGGCGCAGCTCGGAAAAATGAAAATAAATCGAGGCCTCATCGCCCATTCTGTTCTGCTTGCCAGAGGAGAGAGAGAGTGACAATGCGAAATTTTGCTCTCGACGAGAACCCGATGCGGAGACGAGTGAGAAAAAAAATCAAACATTGAGACAGAAAAATAGTGAAAGATGCGCTGATGCGACAAAGAGAGTTGTGTGTGCGGGATACTGGGAGCGAGACGTGTTGAGAAATAACGTTTTGTATTGTATGCGAGAGAGATGTTTCGTCAGCAATAAATAATGGCAGGAAATTAGCGGAAAATTGTTATAAAAATTAATCAAGAAAAACTTAAAGATTAAACAGTATAAGGGCCCACCTAGGATAATTATATACATTGAGTAAAAGCCGGACCTCCAGAAAGCTCAGTTGCGAAAGCCCAATAAGAGATCTTACACTCAACCGTTCTCTCTCTTTCTCGGTTCAACAACAATCCAACGCCACAGCCCATACTAACGCTCGAAGTGGCATAAAGAGTCAAGGCTATAAGCACGAAAAAGAAAGATATCTCTTTCGCTTTTCATTCAACTGTATACGCACACACACGCTTATAAGAGCGAGTCACTCCTCGACTCGCGCTTCGTCTCTCCAGTCCTCCCGTCTTCATTGATTCACTCATTCATTCATTCATTCATCCTCGGCAGCATCTTCGCAGCCCTGGACCTCTCAAGTGGGATCCACATATCTTCCAAGTGGATATATCTCTCTTTCTCGCTCCGACGAGTGCTGGAATGTCTTTTCTTTTTCCTACGTGCGGTATATTATTCCGAGAAAAAATATCGATGATTTGGATGCAAATATATCGTTTGCTCGTTTGTTGGATCTTCAGACTTGAAACTCGTGTGTGTTTGCAGTCGAGGTATATTATACAGATACGCTAGACGAGGAGTCTGTCAATATAATTATAATAATACCCGTTGAAAGTATTCGATTTTGTAAGCGGATATGCCAGAAGCTTATTAGGTAAACAGAGAAGAATTTTTTTGTTTAATAAGTAATCTTGAGGATTATTAATAATCGTCGAAAACGAACTTTCAACAGAACGCACTTTTGCGCAAATATCGCGTCCTCGAAACGAACCTTCGAAAAGCCATCGTTTGAGTATAGCGAGAAGTGCCTATCGCCAGCTGGCGCGAATCTTAGAGCCAAGTGAATCGCCAACGGGTCGCTGACAGTATAATGGAAACTTAGAGATATAGACACACGGATAGTTACAAATTAAAGACTTTTCGCGTAAAATCCTCGATCGCTTTTCACTATGAGTCATGAAGTTTTTCCTTATAGACTCGAAAAATCCTGACTATATAGCCATAAAAGAGCCCTGACACGACGCAACGCAGATTGAACCGTAGCGCGTCGAGAGAGAAAAAAAAGAAATCCGGACCAAAAAAAATTCAACGGAAAGACGAGAGAGAGAGAACGCAGTAGCGTATAAGTCTAGTGTTGATCTTGGCCGAGAGCCGGGTTTCGCGCGCTTAGGTGGCGGAACGGATGGAAATATCGGCCGCGAAAATAATTCGGACCGCTGCACACTGCGGCTGCAATTTTCCTGGATTTTTCTGACATTTTTTTTTACTCCACTCTCTCGGCGAAAAATCAAAGGCTGCGCTCTCGTTTTGCGATTTATTTCGGGCCGAATGAGTATACTTATTATATTATATAGGAGACAGTTTCGAAACTTTACGATCTTCAGATGCGAGCGATTAGAGATTTATGATTTATGATGCAGGTTCTGGAGAGACTTAAAATAGACGTACGGCAGCGAATGATGATTTTTTATTTAATTATTGCCCATCACGTATAAACAAGCTCCTCCAAAAAAGTTTGTATATTAAACAAAGCTCGAGAGTGTGTAACCCGTTTTAATGTCTCCGAATTACCGAGAAAAAAAGGAGAGCGCTCACATCAGCCTATAATCCAAGAGAGCAAAAGCAAGCCCCAAGCGCAAGTTATAAAGCGCGCGTGAAGAATAAAAGCAGAAGACACTGAGAGGAAGAATGGCGCAGCCGAGCTCGAAAGTATACAGACCACGTCGCGAGGGAAGTGTCAGTTTATACGTCAGCCTTGCGTCTCTCGTCTCGCGGTGGAACTGATGTGCGGGCCCGGGGTATATTTTCGTCGGCGCAGAAGCTTCTTACTCTCGGGAGAGAGAGAGAGAGAGAGAGACTGAATTTGTAAAAGGGCGCTGCCCGAATTCCAAAAACTCCCGAATTATAACAGGCCTCGAAAGTTTATAGAAGATTCTGTATAGAGATGAAGGTTTATCGAGCGATATTGGTTTTCCAAGAAATTGATGGCCAACGATCAGAGCTTGCTGGAAAAGCTCACGGATTGCCGGAGCTTTTTTTCAATATTGTTTCAGAGACGGACTGTTCTCGCGAGAGGCTTTATTGATGCTACAATCAACTTGAATCGTTCATTTATTTGAATGTCAATTGGTATAGGAGTATAATACTGAGCTTTATTGATAAACTATATATTATACTGTAAAAATTAAAAATTAATCAAGCAACGCCTGTACTCGAGATAGCGAGAAAAATCGGCGCACCCAAAAGGCCAACTAAAGAAAACCCTTTTGCCCGCACACAGCCTCACACTTCTATATAACGCAATAGAAAAGCGCGCGTGGGAACTACTATACGACGTAGGCGCGCTCTATTCACCTGTCAACCCGCTCCTTTTCTTCCATTTGGCTATATACTCCGGCTTCTTTATTTCCCCGTCCGCACCTACCAAAACATCCTCAAGTTTGACTCGCCATTCAATTATTGTACGTCTGTGTGTTCGCGCGCGCGACGGCTTAATATAATCCTATTTTTGACGGCCGAACGTGACCGAAATTATTTACTCTCGTTTATTAGGACATTAGATGCGCGGGTTTCGCGCGAGAGCTGTTGTATTCTTTGAAACCCGTTGTTGTCTGTCTTCGGGGCTTTCTCGTATTGGCGTTCGATTGTTGGAGGATTGAGCTTCTTATTCTGCAGTGAAGGCTCTGCGGTTCTTAGAAAGGAGTGTTACGTCAGAATATTATAAAGAGATCGATTGGTTCGAGAATGCCTGATGATTGCGGTTTATTGTATAATATATATCGAGGAGTGAAGTAATTGTATATATTGTTGTTGGGTGGGTATTATTCAATTGGTAATGAAAATTTTGTGTATTGACACAGTTATTAGTGCAATTGTGAAGAAGTTTTGATATTGTTGGGTTTAGAGGGTTTGTTTATCTGTGACGCGATGAGGATAAACAGTTTTAGAGTAATCACAATATACTGCAGTCATTAGTGAGCATTAGTGAGTTAAGTATCAGGGAGAAAAATCAGATAATTCTTTATCATTAGATAGATGATCTCTTGAATACTCTTACTATCTTCTTTCAAAATTATCTACACATAGAGATCCATACATAGAGAGCATGCAAAAATTAGTCGCAGTAGCACCAAGAGTGTTCCCTAGATACTCAATTCGTCAAAATGAGAGCTTTTTATGTTTTTTTTTGATAATTTACGAAGTAGAGTTGTTTAAAAAATCCGTACGAATTACGGCACACTGAATAAGAATCATACACACAAATAGAACAATTCTATATTTTTTGTTCTAATTATCAATTATTACAAGGTTCAGAAGGGAATTCGACTCACTTTTTGAAATTAAATATATATAATTATTGTGAGTTACATCAATTTTTTTTTTAATTTTCCATAAGACTCTGTGTAAAATGACCTGAACGGAAATATTAATATCTTGCTTCCTAGGCTCCCTCCGCTTCCAAAAATTGAACTGAGAAAACCAAACTGTTTTGGACTGGCCTTTTCGCCCACCGATTGAATTTTCCGGCTCTCTTATAAGTCTCTGGCTAGCGACGATAGGTGGCGCATAGGCACTTTTCTGTTTACCCCATCACAATCTGTGCGCAGAATAAATATAATAGGGTTGGGCCATCACCTATGCCAAAACTGCCTTGTTAGGCCTACAGTTAGAGCCGCTTATGCAGTAACTGCCTGAGTCTATTGATTTTACAGATGATAAGGAATATGAAGATTTATAATTGTAACCGACAAAAAACCGTATCAGTTCATATAGCACAACTTCATTCGCATTGTTGGCACATAAAAAAAATTAAATACCCTACCCTGGAGCTGTATCGTATTTCAAACTCATAAAACAAAACGTCCCAGCAATAAACCTTCCATTTATCATATTACGTCTCAGTGACACTTCTTTCTGATTTGACAGCTAAAATTTTAACGCTTGTCCCTCCAATTTTTTTTTTCCTAGGCCGTAAAGTTGCGAGCGTTCTTTCGCTGGATCCTCCCAAACCCAAGCGCAGAAGACGTGTCGCACACATGTTGCAGAGCTATACTAGCCAACAGTATAGGCTATAGGCTTGAAGATAAAAACCGAAACCGGATGCCCCATCAGTCTAAGACAAAAGGATCATATAGGCGGTTCGTGTGGCGTTGCTTTGAGAAACACTCGACAATAAATCCTCTTTCACTTTTTCTTCGTCACTGGATTCGTTCGAAATGAACGTATTTTGCTTGTTTACTTCTCACACATTTTTTTAAATTATACATTCTTAAATTGATAGTAGAATTATAACCGGTTAAAATTAAGCTAACAAAGTATAAATACAGTCATCATCAGCACGAGCTTCCTATAATCAGTCTGGCATTTCTTCCTCACAGCTCAACAAATTCTCAAACTGGCTGGAGTACGACGATCCCCAAGGAGAAAAAATTCGACACCCTCCCTCACGACAAGTGTCGGATGCGCAAGTTTACGTGTTACACAAACAAATGTCACACGCCCCGTTTCCCTGCGCTAAACAGCATCAGCAGCGGCCAAATAGCGTTGGAAACAAAGTTTATCCTTTAGTTGTTGATGTGTGTTTTAGAGTGAGCTGAAGATGAATATTATATTGTTATGCGAATCTATTTGTTTGTCGATCGGCGAACAAGTTGTTTTAGGACTGATTCCGAATTTTTCGAAGATTTTCTCTCGGGCTGATTTATGTGGCTCCCGATATTTATCAGCTTCTTTTAGAGGTATTTTATACACGAAGTTGCTTACTTACGTCTCTGTTATAATATAAATTTAGATCTTGACACGGCGAGTCGTTTGTTCTGCTCGTAAATCATGAGGGAAATCAGCTTTTGGAGGCTATAATAAATTTTGTGCGATTTATAATTTTTGAAAAGAATTTTCAGAAAAAATACAATTTAGAATTTTAAAAATAAAAAGCCTCAAGTCTGCGATATAAAAATATAAATAGAACCATCTGAAAGTATATTTGTACAATCGCCGTTGCACCGACCACTACTGCAAAGTTACCAAACATAAAAAATCCCAAAAAAATTATCTCATCAAGCACATGTCTCAGAAGCTCGCAAGCAATCTGTATATGCAATATGCAGGTGCTTTCAACCCTTGAAAACGATCTCTTACCACATAATAAATACCCATCGTTGCTAGGACTAATAAAAACATTCGCAATTTCCGCACCTGACGTTGTTCTCTCGGTAGTCCATGCAAGCTGACTCGTCGTCTTAATTCGTTCGATTCTCGCCTACGCGGATCCACTTCGTCACGCGGCTCTATCTGCGCTGACTCTTTCGTCGAGCGAAAGGTGTCTTGAATAAATACTGGGGGGAGAGAGAGGGATATAGTGAAGTAAGAGGCGCGTGCTACGGATGCCTCCTGTCATTCCGACGACGCGAGGGAATCTCGCGGGAAGAATAATGAAGCAGGAAATAACGGCGGAGAGAAAGATCGAAAGGGAATTTATAATTTATAGATGGTTAATGTTTCTTATTAATATGAAAAAATTATATCTTCAAGTCTTAAGTGTTATGAGAACAGATTTTTTTGTGTTGAAAGAAATTTAAAAAATTAAAAGCTTGACTTTTTATTGGGATTTTTTCAGCTATACATTATTAAACAAAAAATAGCTTATAATATAATGCGAGGAGAAAAATAAAGAAACGTAAAAAAATGACGTCGTAAAGTTCGTAGAAGACAGACACAAGAAGTCAGCGAGAGATAAAGAACGTGCCTGCGCGGATATATATACATATACAGAGAGAAAGAGAAGGAGAACTTTTGATCCGCGATGACCATGCGAGATTGACGCCTACGGATTATAATTCGTCGGTTATGCTATGGGTGGCTCGAGTCTGTAGGCACTTACACTTGACGTTGCGCGCTCGACAGACGCTTCTCTCGTAACACAGAGGAAGAGAGAGAAAAAAAAAGAATGCACGCGTGGTCTCGCTAGGAGTTGCGTTAATGCTCGCACAAAGGCTCCTTTGTCGTTCGTACACGTGCCTAAAATTATTCAGAAAAACAGACGTCGATTGGGATTTTGATCGAATTAATAGAAATAATATTTTCGATTTTTAATATTAGGCTGATGATCGTTTTTTATCGGAGTTGTTGAAGAGTTTCTATTACGATCGCTTATATGCTTATTATTACACGGATTGAGCATTGAAATTCGTTGTATAAAAAGAGCCAATCCAAAGCGCAGCTTGAGTCTCATTGAAGAAAAGCAAGAAATCGAGTACATATTATACTTATTCACCAGAAAATAACCACCAGCTGGACAATTATTCCCCCGTAGCTCGTCCAACAATAGCTTCATTGTCCCAAGCACGCGCCTCGCACAGAATAATTTCCCGGTACGTAAGTATACCTCTATACATAAAAGTCTCGAAAGAAAAGCGGGTCACTAGGCAACGGATTTGTCGCAAATCCACCAGCAAACGGTAAACATCAGCGCAGTCAATCGGCGCGGCAATTTTACGCAGCTCTCGTGTCCCGGGGAATCCCCCGATTCCTTCCTTCCGAATACCTATATATAATCCAGTGGAAAACAGCTCGGCCAGTATTAAAGTACCTATATCCAGCTTATAATGTACAGGACCGAAAAATGCCACCAGTAAGCAAGCCATGTCCGGCAGTTGCGCGCACGCGTTAGGATTATAATGATGTGCTGCTATGTAGCGGGCTCGTGCCTCTCCGCGGAAGTCTCGTGCGTTGGGGAAAAAGGGGCAAGCGACCGCCTGGCGAGCGACGTTTAACGGATTATCCCCTGAGGTGCGGTCGTGTCAAAACACACCGGTTCCTTCGATTCTGCTCGGAGTGATGCTTATAGGCAACGTATAGTGGCTTGACTTTGCGTTAGCGACGACGACGTGGGGAACTGAGGTCTTTGGGAATTTGGCGAAGATTTTTGGGAAATTTTCGCGCTTCATGTGACTTGTGCTTGTTTAATGAAATTACATAAGGTAAGTCGTTTTTGGTGATAAGCTGGTTGAAGGGAGTTTGCTTTGGAAAAAAGTTTGATTCTGTATTGAGCTTGTATTGTGCTTTTAAAATAGGATAGTTTATTTATTTGCAGATTTTATAGGAAAAATAATTTATTTTATATGATAAATACGAGATGTGCAATTTTACAAAATTGCACATCTCATTACAATTTTTTGCAAAACTCAAGGAAAGAAATTCCAATTTACTGTCGTCAGTAGGTCAAGGCGTTTCGGACCCTTTCATTGTACACTTCGTATATACGAAAATATACCGAAGCCTGAAATATTATATTTATGCTAATTAGCGGTAGCAGAAAGAGTCGGAAGAAAGAGGAAAGAACAATATGGAAAACGGGGCAAAATAAATACAAGAACAGATAGAATGGAATTAGGAGTAAGGAAAAAGACCTACTGACCGCGTCACTGGCTCAGCCGACGCTAGTCATCTTTTTCGTCCTTGGGCATTGTAACAAGGCCGGACTTTTCACTGGGGGGTCTCTTTTATCGCGGAATTTTCGTACAATAGAAAATTAACTTTATTTTTCGGATCAACCGTGTTTTTGTTCGTCCCTTTGAAGCGCTAATGAGCCGTAAAATGAGAAAGCTATATAGTACTTCTTCTGCAAAGTCGACGAGTTTATGAGATATTGCGAATAAAGTGAATACTGTAATACATAGATAGAATAAAAAAAAACGCTTATCATTAAAATATTTTTAATTTTTAAAATAATTTGATTACAAGTTAGTATACTCAAGTCCAAACACACCGTATATAATAAAGGAGGCGTGAGCTACCGTCATACTGAAGCCGTAGACCGTTCAATATCGAAAGGAGAAGGGCCTTTCGATGCATCGTAGCTCGACGAATGAAAATCCTCGGGCACTCCCTCGCGCGCGCACATTCCCCGCAGGACAAAAGGGGTCTTCTCGCATACATGCCATATTATTTTTACTCGCGCGCGAGCACGAGAGAGAGAGAATTCGATCGAAAACTCGAGCAATTACGCGGCGCTTTCGCGCCCGTCAGCTCTTTGGACTGACAGCGGCGCGGCTACCGAAAAAACATTCCCGGATGATGCCACACGACATAGCAGCAGCTTGTCTTTTTTATCTCGTTTTTCGAAGCCGAGACAGAGAGAGAAAGAGCCTCGATGGACGGCTCTATTTAGGCGCAATTAAGGACTTGCGTTGGCAGCGACTTTGTCCACAGTATACATATATAGGTATATAATAATATATGAGAGTGAGAGGATCGATGAGGGATATATACATTTTTTATATATTTATAATTCAGCTTAATTCAATGAGAATAATACATTACGATACAAGTGTCGTAAGTGGCATTTTCTGGCACGTCGAGTTAAACGCCCGAGCGTAACGAGGGTGCATGATAAACACGGTGCCAGAAAGGACTACTTACGACACGGATAAGCGTGTCTTAAACGCGGATTTACGGCACGCAGTGCTATAAAGGAGTTTTATTTCGATACCTTATAAATTACATATTATACAACGTTTATTTTAAATTCAGATTATTTATTACAGTTTCGTATATTTTTCAGAAGTCACAAGTTCAATCAGTCCACACCTTCCGCATACACACAGCAATTAATTCTTCACACTCCACAAAAGTCAGGATAAGAAATTTTCATTTCCTTCCTCTGCGGCTTCTCTCATCTCGTTTTTTTCCAACGAAAACAAAGATTTCCAGAGGATTCCGGTGGAACGTGCCCGGCGACGTCCTCAGGATTTCCCACGTGCCAACGAAGGGCTTCGAAGGAGTCTGATGCTGGCCGTTATTCGAGAAACGAGGAAGGAAGTAGACCGACGATTGACCGTCCTTTTCGTCAGCCCGTTAATTAGTCTGTCAGAAAAAGACAGCCGAAATGAGGAGAAAGAGAGAGGAGATGGGAAAATTTGCAGTCGCTTGTTTTTCTGCGTAGGTGCGCTTGTTATTCGATGCAGTTTCGGTGACGTCTGTTTGTCATCGTCGAATTAAATTGGCGCGCAATTCTTATCGAAGTGCATTCATTATTTTTATACGCGTTGCTGCAACACATAAATTATCGATCAGTGTGACAAGGAAACGTTTATTGTGATAATAATATATGCGTGGGTTTTTTTACGGGAAAGAATTTACTTGCGGGTGTTTGTTCTTGAAAAGGTAAAGAGATAAGTCGCATAATAAATAAGGATATTATTTAGGCGATTTTTTTTTGATGATATATAGAATCACTTGACTTGTAAGACTAAATAAATGCGTGTGTATATTAGGTTATTAATTTCTGTTTATTTAGATTAAAGTAAATGCGGATAAATCCAACGCATTAGGATATATTAGAGATACTCATTTGGCATCGCTGGCTTATCATCTAACTTGTTTACAATGTATTATATGGCAATTTAGTGAATCCAGCCGCGGGGATGGCAATTTATATCCAATATTGCGTTGCTACTATTTCCATTATCCCAATTAATAGATTCATTTCCGCTGCAATGCTTATACCGATAATATGTTGATTAATATAATACAACATTTATGATGATTGTATTTGCACATCACACGAAGATAATTATTATAATAGTTCGACCAAATTCCCAAAGCCTTAAATACATCGACAATCGATGAAATAAAATAAAATTAAGAGAAAAAAATCCATCCCTAAACACGTATACACAGTCAATTTAAGAAAAACTAAAACACCGCCCCCGTCGAGCTCACGAAGGAAACGATAATTTTCCCCAGCACACACATCCATACTCAGATATCAAGTCGCGCGCATGCACGCAGGAGTCCAGTAGCCGGAATACGAGTAGCGCGTGAAAAATTTCAACTTCTGTCCAGGGAAGTCCTGTTTCCCCCACAAACACATATATTATACACCCGCGACGATGCATCTGTATATATGTGTACACCAGACAGCGTGGCGCGCGCTAGATTTTTCTGGGCCAGACAGCCTGGCGACACTAAAGGAATTTCCGACTCGTGTGTGCTGACGGGGTGGGAGGACACACGGGAAAGTCGTCGACTCATCGAGAGGGCTATATGGGCGGACATCATTTCTCTTTTTTCACGATGTGGGACTGATTTGAGAGAGTGTAGCGCCTGCGAACGTAAACATGTGTGTGTGTGTGTGTGTGTGTGTGTGTGTGTTTGCTGCGGAATCTGATTTTTTTTGGATGAGATCCTTTATATACAGGATTGTCTGGTTATGCCTTATGTGCTCTAATTTTGAGTTTTGAGGGAATCATGTTCTAATATAGTACGCGCAATGGCTTCATTTGTTTATATTTTTAATATATATTATTGTCAAACTTTGATAAAACAGTTTTTATCATATATTATCGAATTTTGATAATTTACGAATAAAACGATAAAATAACAATAAAATAATACACAAAAACAATATTTTTGTAAAGGCTGTCCTTATTAATTTTCTATTTTAATAACGCTTTCAACATTATAATAGTCGCAGCGAACAATCAAGGGTCGCGCAGTTCCCCGAGCTTCAGGCCGCACATCATCTCTACGTGACGCTGCACAACAGTCGGCGTATTTCCAATTCCCAATCCTCATCAATGAGCCCTTGGGCCATCCAGTCACATCCGCACAGTCAATACTCTACCTATACCTATATATATATATATACCTATACCCCATAACCAAATCCAGAGTATAGTATAGAAGGCTTGCAACCACAGGTCCACGTGGTCTCTCTTCTGGCTCCGACTGTTTTCTCAGGCTCACGGCCTATCCGATATTAGCGCAGCTCTCCGGTGTTTTTTCAAGCACAGCGGGCCTTCCTTATTGCCTGGGCGACACTTCTTATACATATATATGCCATCTCTGTTCCTCCAATGCACGAGAGACATAAGGCTCGACTTGGTGCCAGGCTGTCTGCCACCGTTCCTCGTGTATTTCGGTTGCGACGTTAATGGCTCGATTCCGGTGTATGTGTCTCAGTTTCTATGTGGAGAGAAAAAAATGTGCGTCACTGCAAATTGGGCATGAAACCCGGGCCTTTGGCGGTGAGATCGCTTTGAATCTCGCGCGCGATGGCACGCTTTACTTTCGATTTGATGTGACGGATCTGAGGGTGGTATATTAGAATTGGAGGATCGTGAAAGAGATGTCAAATATGAATTTCCGAGGAATAATTTAGAAGAAGTTTCAACATTTGTGGAGCTTAAAAATAGCAAACGTTTTTGGATTTGATATTATACGGAGGATGTGTATATGAGATTGTATCGAATAAGGGTTGCGCAGAGAGAAATTTAGAATGCTTTCAACTAAAAATAGTTATAGAGAATAGTACATACTATAAACATTTTTCCATAAACCAATTCTTTTTTCCGAGAAAATTTTTATTCGACGGAAGGAAGCCAAGAGGGGACACAAAGAGAGAGACGAGAGCGAGATGAGAGAAGGCGGGAGCGGGAAGATACGAAAGTAGAAGGAAATATCGCCTACGGATCTGTTCCTTTGTTTTCTCTGAAAACAGCCGGAGGGGTGACGGACCGTGGCATCGAAGCAAACCGAATATTGCACCCGCGCACTTATTCGAGCAAACATGCAGCAATATACTTTTCGTGCGGCGGACGAAAATCGGGAAAATTGCGAGGACGTGGAAAAAAAAAGATCGATATATACCGATGTGCTCGGCAATATTTTTTATTGGTTTTTAAAGCAATAATATAATTGAGTTTCGCGATCTTACTCGAATATTGAAAACGAATACTTTAAATATACTGTTTATTTATAAAAAATGCACGGAAATAAATAAATGCGCGATTAATCCTCGCATTCGAGCAAGATCAAACGAGCGTTTATTTGTTTGTTTGTTTCGTACGAGCGATTCAACAAATAAAAAATTTGTCAAACTTTCACGCAGCAGTCTCCGAAAAGCTCTATTTCCAGCCTGCCGCTCCTTTACGATCCTTCATCAATCAGAAGTAGCTCCTGCGGCTCGATGAGTAAGTAGTTTATTTTCTCGAAAAACATTTCGCGTGTTTCTTTCGAAAACTCTCTCAAAGGCCGACAATTGAAACAGAGTCGAGCATCAGCAGTGGCACCACCCATTCAACCGCATACTTTTCCCGATTGTCAAAACTTACACGTTAAACGTTCAATCTTCCAAACTGCATCCAATCGTTCTGAATTCTAAATAAATAAATAAAATAACTCGCGCGCTTGCAAGAAAAAAAAGAGAGAGAGAAACGTATAAATCAGCCGGCAATTAAAATTAGCGACGGCTTCGCGCTAAACGGCCGCTTACATTTATCCGTCCGCGGGTCTTTGATGAAGAGGGAATAAGTATTCGCGAGAAGAGGCTGCGCGGGGCTGAAAGTTCGGATGAAGAGCCGCTCTCGTTTATACGCATATCCGTTGTCGCCGCCCTTTGATCTCACGCTTAGGCGGACGCGCGCCCGCTTTATCGAATGCTTCATATAGACACGCGCGATTTCTTCCCCCGCCCCCTCTGCAGTGTGTGCGTTGGTAAAATGGTGGCGAGAACAGCAGCGCACGCACCTATTCGTTGAGAGTCGTAAAGTAGGTGGCTTGAGGGGGATGATGATGGTCTTATGAAATTGTTTTGAAGAAGCTATTTTGGATGGTGAATTTTTTGGAATTTATATTATATATGTGTGGTTGTTTTTTAAAATTTTGAAATATTTTGCGTCTTCTGATAAATGTATATAATTATAAATTATAATAATTTATTAGGAAGCTAGAATGCGGAAAATATTAGCCTTAGTAAAATTGGTTTGGATATGTTTGAATTGGGGTTAAATTTATAAAATCATTTAATAAGTTATTATCTTTACTTCAGTTTCGCAAATATTGCTAAATCGGTTTAGTCAATTTCGAGCAAGCTATTTATTAAATCTATAATATAGCTTGGCTTTCAAAGCTAATATACTTAGCAGATAGGCAATAATATAATATTACCAAGAATTTTTGTTTATTTAGGCTATATTAAAGATTTCGATTTATTCATTATATTACAAAGCTTATAAATCAGATACGTAAATTCTTAAAGTCTGAATAATTTTAATAATCTGTGATATAAAAAAAAAGTATTAAATTAAATTTCAGAACTTTATATACGCTAGCCAATAACAGTTGTCAAATATTAATACAATAGCAAGAATAGTGTGAATAGTTAGAATGAAATACTCATCAAGTAAATACACAAATACATTCTACACGACAGTATATAAATTCCAAAACGGTAAACCCAAAGGTACATAAGTACCAGCAGCTCACCAGGATTGTTCTCACATTCCCATACCCTAATCACCATCAGCCTAGAATCTTCATCCCCAGTCGATAATCACACACATACAGATAATTTCCCAACCCCAGAATCGTCGTTTCGAAAGATCCTCGATAATCGTCGGTAAGTATATCCGCATAGCCTGCGTGAGACTACTACGGGTATACCCGAGTTCGCAACTAACAGCTCCGCCCCGCTTTCTCTTATGCTTATACCTGCCATAACCTTTGAAAGCAAAATCGCCGCGCCTCTGCGCTCAATTTCGCCAAGTGTCTCTTTGTGCCGCCATTATTCGACGTTCAAAACACCATTAGCGCCTCTCTTTCTCTCTCATTGAAGCCGTTTTATTACCCAAGATTTATTGCTTGGTGACGTTTACGATCGCGCCGTTATTGTTTGGAGGGTGACGCTGGATTATATGGAAATGAGGCGCGAGACGGATAGCCGCGTCGAGCTTTGTTTTTTGAGAAAACTATCCTTAATAAGTCATCAAAACTTTTGAGAGCTGTGTGCTCCTCTCTCTTTCTCTCTCGGCGACTGCGGTATGGTGATACTATTTTCGTACCTGCAACAACAAACCTCGAAATATCTATCGTGTGCCGGGCTCTATAAATGAGTGCCGAGAGAGGGAGAGAGCTCCAAGGATGTGCGCTCAGCTGGATACGCGTTTTAGCTTCTTGCTAAAAGATAAGAAGGTTTGAGTGTCGTTTCGTTAAAATAGTTGATAATATATATAAAATGCAACAAATATGATATTCATGAATATTTTAATAATACTGGGATGACTCAAATTCGTTCGATTTCGATCTTAAGTGCATATTATCTATTATTATCAGAGAATAATATTATGCTTCTGCAATAAATGGTCACATTAATGATGCAACGCGTTTAAATGCTCTAATCAGTCATCTCCATTAAGTTTACGTAACTGTATTTCCAAAGCTATCGACCAAAATATTTCAGTCTCTCTTTTAGATACACACGTAGCATTTTCCCAAAGAAAACTTTTCACTAATTAGACTATTTTCCCGCTCGCACAAAAAACTGCGTCTTGAATATCAATATAGCATGACCCAAAGACAAAAAACTTTTGTTTTTGAAAAACAACGATGAAACGAAGGCTCAAAAATACCACCGGTCACACTTCTCGGCTCTGCTTAACGATGTTTTTCCAGTCACACTGGGCAGATCGCTTTTTCCCATTGCACAAGCAATGCCGCAGAAAAAAAATCAAGATTTTCCCGCTCTAATTCCCAATTAAAGCTGACACCTCATATCTGCCCGCATATCTCTGCAAATCCAATCCGGCAGTGCATAGCCGGGGGAATCCCCGAGTAACCCTTCGAGGAATCCCAAATCTCAAGGCCGACTCTGATTTTCCTACTGGTCTCGTCTCTTCTAACTCTATCATGGATTAACAGCTGGTGGCGCCTCCACCCGTTGACATAATCTACCGAGAGCCTAATCTACATCGGGGCCTCACGCGAACCCGTTATACTCGTCTCCTCGGCGAATATCCGAGAGGCTTCGGCTCCTGCACGTCTTTCAGTTTTTCCGCTTCTTTCCTGCCTCTCTCTCTCACTCTCTCGGCGCTTCTAAGTCCTTCCAGATGGGCGCGCGCGCCGCTTTGGGGCCTTGTAAGCCGAAACAAATGTGTGCAGCGCGTGTGTATATACCTATACTTGTACGCGAACATGTGTGTGTGGGAGTGAGAGTTTGGACCGAAGGAGATAAAATTTGAGGAGTTTGTGTGTGCTTTTGTATTGCGAGAGGGATTATAGAGGGCCTCTTTTTTTTTAAACGGATTTTTTTTCTTTTGTTGGGGTGCCTAAGCTGGCGCTCGGACGTTGATAACGGATTTTTTTTTCTTTGGGACCGAGAAAGAGAGAGAGAAGAGTGTATACTATTGGGAACACGTGCGCGGCAGATATATTAGTTTTTGAGGATGATAATTTTTGGGAGGGATGGAATCTTGAAACGAGAGGGAGTGTCAGTTTGCTTTGTATACTCGTGTCGACGTTGCATGAAATTAGGCGAGCAAATTGGTGATATTTTAGACTCGTTATGTGTAATGAGATATTGTCTACCGTGTGTATTACTTATTTGGAAATTAATTTTCACGGAGTATACGTATATGACATTTTGCGTCAAAATAATCCATCTGGTTGTTGATTATGCATAGAGAGTGACGAACGAACTATTAAAAAATCATATCTCATTAGAAATTTTACGATCCTCTCGAAAAGACCTAAAGCTTCTCGCTCTGCAATAAAAACCAAGAATCTACATTGTGAGACTTTAATAACGCCCAAATGCAATGATCAAGCCTGCGACGGATTCAAGTGGCCTCGAGACACTTTTGACGCTATACGTGAAAAGTCGCGGGTATATACAAAAAGTTTTCCTTACGATCTGTCGCCTCCTTGTCGCGCACCGGTCGTTAAATTTAATTTTACTGCTATGCAGCTATTTTAATTACGGCCTCGTCACCGCATATTCTGTCATGGAAACAGGACGTGCTTTGCTTTCCCAGAGACAGAACCTTGTCGATAATTTATTTTGCGATCAAGAACTTATTATATAGTTATATACGTACATATAGATTGTAATAAATATAACAGAAATTATTGGTTAGTGCGAACAAATAAATAAATCTTAGTGTTGATATATATTATACCATTTTACATTTTCATATTTCTTTTTCAAGATCTTATAATTTCGATGTGTATGTAATAATATAGATAAATCGCACTTTTACAGATTTTCTAAAAAGCTCGACGGTGCAGTAGTCCGTATCCAATATCTTGAAGCTTAAATATTTTATTAAAAATTCATAGCATGCGAGAAGAAGCTGTACTGAAATCAGATCAGGAATTTAAATTTTTGAAATATTGAAAAAAAGTAGATCAGTAAGAGAACTACCTGTTACTCCAAGGCTGCGCAAGGACTTCAATATTGATTCAGAAAATATACGGAGGGGTCCAACAATGTTTTTATTTAGTCTGGAATAAAGCACATAAGGTTGACTGCGTCAGACTGTCTTTTTTCATTCAAAGTGCGATTTCAATATACTTACTTAGTTATTTTTGATATTTTATTTTTTTATAACGGGCGAAAGGAAAATATTGTTTCTCTAATTATAATATTATAAATATACAAATGAAAATAAAAGTTAATTTTTAATTCTAAATTTTCTTATTTATAATAAACGTTGATTGCAAATAATAATAATTTGCATAATTATAAAAAAGAAATATTACTGTTTTCATTCAAAAAGTAAAACCGAACTGAGATACATTAGAAATCTGCCCGGAATAATTTTCAAAAGTCCTACATAAGGTAATTTGGATTTCTCTAAGCGTTTTCTACCTTACCAGTAAACGTTTACTCTCTATACTGCCGCATCCAGATAATAGTAGCTGTTACAGAGCTTGGCAAGATGCTCGACTGCATTTAAAGCGCCACGGTACGGGTAGTAGCTGAGCAAGGAGGATGCGGATCACGGTTTCAGATTTTTGTGAATTGTTATTATTATATTATTAATAATATTTATTTATTTATTTATTTATTTATCAAATAAACGGGCATGACTGCCCTATACAATAAGAAAATGACAATGTTAGGTACATACAAAATTACCAAAAAATGTATAACAAGTATATAATTACAACATATGAATAATAAAAGTAGTCGTACAGCAAATCAGAAGTGACTAGGTAAACGTTGATAAAAACGATTTATGATGAATTTTAAAATCAGACAAAAGATCGATATTAGTAATACGTTCCGGGGCGGAGTTCCATGCACGTTTTAAGATGTCTAAATGCAAAAAGGCCAAATTTTTCGATTTTTGAAAAAATATTTTTGCTTTTTTTTTAATGATTCAATATATACAATAAATTCTGCATTAGTGTTCCTG
>UCOJ01001915.1:0-17647 GCA_900474305.1 Cecidostiba fungosa
CGCTTAAGTTTTAGTATATGTCATATAGAATCAAAAAAGCCGGAAAAATTGTTTTTCCATGGTCCAGTTGCTCAGAATCGTGCACGCCGCAAAACACCTACAATAAAAAGACTCCTATAATGACCATTAGTTTACTAAGAGAACAATTGATATTTTAAGGTTCTAAACCCGTTCAATTATAGGTATTATCGAGTAGTTGAAGGTAAAAAAAGTTTTAAATTGATTGCTTTAATAGAAAAATGTCTACAAGCTTATTACTGAAACTTATCATTTTATCTTCAGTCCCAGGCTTGACCCCTTGAATAATCGGTAAATTTCAAAACTGATTTAAATGGCCATAACGGTGATGGAATTGGTATCAGGAAAGCAAATATTTATTATATGCTTAACGGCAAAATTGGCAATTTTCGGACAATATTGAACAGAAGTATATATACTATAACTCGCGGTTGTTATCTCTCGTATTAGCTCTAGGTGACTGTATCGAATGATTATGGAATGAGAGATTCTCCAATAATGAATGCTGCTTTGACAGTAGCTGCGCAAATGAGCAGGAGAGCTAAAAGCGTAAATTACAGCCGTACTTGTAAATATACGATACCATGAAAAATGATGCATAAAATTGCAGCCATCTGATGTGGCTTTTCGTTTTCTCAAGTGCATATTCAAAATTAGTTTGTGTAACATTTTTTGGAAATCTTAGAACCTTTTTTTAAGATCATGTTGATAAAACACTCTATATATCGACGCCTTAGAGGGACAAGGACCTATCTCGGGAGCGGCTTGAAAAAAGTTCATTTGACATTGCATTTATCATTTTTTTTTATCATATTCTCGTGTATACATGCGTGTAATACAATGCTCGCCGAATATTAAATAGCAAATTCAAAGCTTCCAAAACATACGCATTTTCAAACATAAAAGCACAAAATAAAATCGTATATTAAAACACATACTAAGCTTCTTTTGAGAGAGAGAGAGAGAGAGAGGGAATAAAATATTTTAACAATTCGCTAAAAGCACTTGAGTGACAGCACATAATTTTTCTTTATTTTTTGTCTTCACTTTGAAATTTCATGCTCGGCTTAAGACGGCTTTGTTTGCCCTGCACATTTTGCCGAAGGGTAGCTAATTTTAACTTCCCTCTCGGCACGGCTGCACAGCCACCCCAGCATTATTTTTTAAGCGCTCGACTGGTAAAACTCCCTGTGTATAGGTATCCGAGCGCGTGCAGCCGACTTGAGCGTCGGCGGCAATTTCTTTTTTGCACCGCGCGCTGCCAAGATGAGCCGATGTTTGCTCAACCGAGTGACACACGTTCGAATTTCCTCGTATAGTAAACGCGAACGCTCTCGCCCTTGTTCTCTTGAACTCTTGTCGCGCCGCCGCTTTCCACTCGGAGAGAGCAAGGATAAAAGTGTTATCGTATCGTAAAGTCTCTCGTGCAAGAGTGTGTGTGTGTGTGTCTCATAACAAAACTGTTAAATGTGCAAAGAGGACGTTGTTATAGATTATATACGGCTGGAATGAAAAGGAAGCGTTGCAAGCTCGATTGCCCTATTTTATTTCGGTGCTACTCGTATATAGCTGCTGCGCTCTGAACAGCCGCACTATCTTAAAATTAAATGGACGCACTGTAGTATGGCTGCTCGTGATTTTCACATTATCATTGAATTTCCATTAGGTATTGATTAAATGAAAAGGTAGAGATAACATTTTTGCTATATCTATCGAATCATCATCGCAATATATAATACGTATAAATAATTCAACGAGAGCTTTTCATCTCCAACGCGAATCATTAATACGACGAGTGCAGCTCGATAATACAAAATTCAACAGGCTACGCATCGATGCATCGATTTTCTCGAATACCTATATACATTTTATATATATAATAAAAATTCATCTAGGAGAATGCTTGGAATGATTTTCCCCGCAACGTATATGTATGTATATAAAAGCAGAGAGAGAATGTGTATATATGTGGCAGCTAAAACAATAAACAGGGCTATTGAATTCCATTGTAATAATTTTTTCTTTCTCCTGACGATCGCCCGGATATAATGCAGTGATTCAATTATGATTTATCGAGTTTGATACGGGAGTTTTGTAAGCTCGTGGGTGGGCCGTGAAGAAAGGGAGAATTTCAGGGGGCGGGATTCATTCGAGTTTTTCCGCTTGGTCGACGAAAACACGATCCAGCTCACCCTCCAATCTCGCAAATACTATACTCCAGGTTATCCGCAACGAAATCGCGCGCGCGCCTCCAGGATACACCCGAGGGACAAATATAGTAGTCGCCTCAGTCGTGGCTGACTCTTCCCCCATGTCTCGTCTTTGTACCTATGGTCACGGTAGTATAGCACTGGTCAGGCTCTATACTCTGTCTCATGTATACATATACACTTGGACACAGGTCGAATATATGTACATACGGATCGCAAGCGGCCGAAATTATTATTTATTTTTCTCGACGCGTCTCGTCGACGACTCTATATATACTCCCTAATGGCCTTCACACAGGGATAGACGAGCTTTTTTTTTTATGTGTCGAGTTTCCCTCCTAATGGTGATCTGATCAGAATTCAAGAAAGCAGCATCACTCTGATCATCTCGCCAATTATCTTTTATGTCTTTGAAAATCTAGCTGCTCTTGCTTCTTCTTCTTCTTCTTCTTCTTCTTTTATCTTATTTTGCCCTACTTAAATCGTCTTGCGACTCTATATATTATAATACAGTCGACACGAATCTGATATAAGAATTTAATGGCACGAAATATGACATAAAATTCAAAATGTGTATCGTACGTATAAACAGTGTAGAATGCACTCGAAGCTTATAGCGCTTCGTACGCTAATTCCTTTTGTTTCAGCGATAGAAAATGTTTACCCGCCGTGTTGCAGTGCATAAGCCGAGAGGTAGAGAGAGAGAGATGCATATAAGAGAACTTAACTTGGCTGCTCATTCTTGTACAGTTGTACGCATTTGACTATAAGCGGATTGCGCATCAAGCTTGCGAGGTTCTTCCGAGCTACTTATATTCATTTACAGCGTATTTGTACATTTGTTTACATTACCGAGCGTATGCTCTCGAGAGCGATCAATGATGGTTATAATTTCGAGCGCAAGCGCAATTTGGAGAGAAAGTTATAACGAGCGAGTGCCGAAGAAAAAAAAAAGAGTGCGAACACCCTCGACAGTATAGCTACTTTAATATTCATAGATCTTTCATTAATGAGAAGCGTCGTTATTAAGTCTTCTTTTATCGCGTGTATAATACTCGTGCGTGTGTGTGTGTGTGTGCGTGTGTGTGTAAGTGCGGAGGGGAAAACGGCGTCGGTAGACTGAAGGCATAAAGCGGAAAATATACGCGAGCAACGGGGATAAGTTGGTGAGAGAAGAGGCTGCGAAAGAGAGAGAGAGAGGGAGAGGCGCGATACTTTGCTTAAGCTCGTTAAAGCTGTACAACGTGCTGTCAAGAAGCGAAGAAGAAGAAGGGACGCGCCACTGAGAAAGAGCAGCGACAGAGAGGAACTTATCGCTGGTACTTAAGTTTTTAAAGGTGATCGTAAACACGTGTAACGAGAGTAATACACGCCGATGTAAATTCGCTCTCTCTCTCTCGCTTGTCCTTCTTTTTCGACCTCGAATTTACTTTGCGCCTCTCTTGTTTTACTCTCCAATGGTCTCGAGTGTCCTTTCTGATTGTTTTTACGCTAAAAAGGCTTTGCAGCGTAGAATAAGAGAGCTGCAGCGTGTCTGACGATGAAGAAAGTCGAGAAGCAGACCTTTTTAATGGCTGCATGCGGATATAGTCTATTACAATTTATTTTCTCTCGGTAATTAAGCCGGCACATCATCTAAAACAACGCTTTTAATTGCGATGTTAACATGGTAGAAAATAGAATCGATATCTGGGCATAATTTCTGGTCAAAGTTTTTAAAAATAAAATGTTGTTAGAAATTTGATTCAGACTATTTCTAGAACTTTTAGATTGGTTTTTTTTAACAGGCTCATGAACTCGCGGGCATAATTGAAATCCCTTAATTTTCCTATATCTCCCGACAATGGAAACAATTAAAAAGACGTCGAACGCGCGTCATTTGAGAAATAGGTAGGTGAATTATTCAGTCGTATATGTCGACTGTCGTCGTCGTCGTCGTCGTCATCATCATCATCATCAGCCAAAATCTCAGTCGAGAGCTCGATCGTCGCCGTTGGAATATAGGAGTTTTATGGAAATTTCCACAAGCCAGAGCTGCGCTCGCGTAGCTCTAATGCTTTGAATAATATTCCGCAAGCTCGTCGGCAAGGTCATATAATAGGCGCCTTCGCGGCTTTCGTTCCGGAACGCGGCTACAGCAGTAGCAGCAGCAGCAGCTCCGGTAATTGATGATCTTCTTTTTCTTCGCAAGACGAGCAGCAGCAGCAGCAGCAGGAGCAGCAGGAGCAGCAGTAGCAGCAATGGTGGTTCTTCTATGCAGAAGCTCTACTCCGTTCACGTTGCGCACACCTTATTACACCGGTGCGCAGCGGAGTCTTGATTTTTCACTCGGCCGGAGAACAAAAGTGCACTTACCTCCGAGAGCGAGCGCGCTAGCTCGCGATCTTAATACTCTTCCCTCGTTGTGCGTCGGCTTTGCACATGCTCTCTTTCTTTCCAGAAGAGCTTTATGCAGCACAGCCGCTCCCGGGGATTTACTGCGCGGTTATGGCCTTCGTCGCGTTAATTCCGTCCGCGTCTGTCTCACTTTCTTCCTCTGTCTTTCTCTCTATATAATTATTTTTTTATCGATCTAGGCGGCTAGCTGTGAAGGAATAAGGCATTCCGCGGCAAGGTTTGAGGCACTCTTGGAAAATGGCGGCGGCTGGCGCCTAGTTTCTCCACTTGGAAATTTATGGAGTACTGCCTGATGGAGACTCATGTTTTATGAATGATCGTGCGAGGCGCATTGAGGGTATTTGAGGCAGAGGCGAGCGAAGCCGAGAAGAGAGAGAGAGAGAACTAAGTGAGAGAGGAGAGAGAGAGAGAGAGAGAGAAACGAGCGGGCAAAAGTGAAACGAAGGAAATGAAGGAGAAGGAAGAAAATAGTGGAAGCGAGATAAAGCCCAGTTTGATTCGACCAAGCAGTTCTCTCTGCCGACGGAGCGCGCAGTTCTGAATTGGAAAATAAATTCGGCTCTTGAGAAGTTTTGTATAATACAATCCGAGCGAGAGTGGCGCGGTCTTTTAATTGGAAAGAGTCTCGGCGTTTAATCGTCATCGCGATCGCCGCCGTCCTGAAATATAAGAATTTATAACTGAGATTTCGAAAAACATTTGGCGGTGTGAAAAAATTCAAATTTCCCGCGCCGAGAGCAATGCGCGCATTTGCATGAACGTGTTTACCGCGGCCAGCTGCCTCGGAAGAGTGAAAAAGGGCCGTTAAACAGATGCGACGAGGCGACGCGATAAAGTGCGGGGCGGATCGACAAAAATTTAAATCTCCCGCGCGCGGGAAATTCAAAAACTTTTTCCTCCGGCATCTCTCTAAGCGCATTAACATATTTTAAGCCGCACACGACTGCTCTGGTCATCATTTCTATTAATGCCATTATCGCATTAGTTGGAACTGCTATATACATACGCGTTGTGTACAGTGTCGCTGCGCTACTGCTGCTGCTGCATTCGCTTACGGGATCCCGAGGAATCTCAGTGCAGTGTAGCGCACCGGGCCAATTTCCCCCTTTAATTCAATTCATACGATGAAATGGTAATAACGTCTCTCTTGTCTCAAGCTCTCCTCTCCTATATACTGTCCGCGCACGTATACTCGCCTCGACAATACATAATGGGCCGAGGGAGTACACGGAGGCATCATGGGCTACTTTTGTGATTTCTATGCCATAGCTCGCTGTCCTACAGGGAATACGAGAGCTTTCAGAACTTGCACACGTATTATGCATAATATCTCGTAGCCTAGTGTATTGTAATAATTCTACATTTTTCAAAATCGTTTATTTCCGTGCTATTACGGAATGGATCTCCATATATTCCGTGGCAGAAGTCAAAACCGGAATGGATCTCCATATTCCGTGGCAGACGTCAAAACACAAGCTATATATATATATAGTCGACTATATATGGATCTTATCAAAATTGAGTATGTGGTCGTCTCGAGAAAGACCGTCGAGCATATAGTGCGTATATATATATATATATTCTCGACAGTTACACAGAGGCGAGAGAAAAAGCTATATAGGAAAGGGACAGCTAGCGGGAGAGGAAAGAAATATGTCAGCATGAGCTGTAGATAATATCGAAATAATTTTTCATTTTCCTCGCGCGGACCGGCTGACGTACATCCGCTGCAGCTGTGCTGTGTGCTCAAAGTCCCGGCGTCACGTAGGCGCGCGCGTCGAATTCGCCAAGAAGAGAAGCTCGACTAGAGTCGAACTTCATATATATATATATATCCAAAAAAGACTCGCCCGCGTCGCGTTCTTCTTGTATATAGTTATATACATAGAAGCAAGCCGTTGTTGTTTATGTAGCAAGCGTTACACACTCGGCCAGTATAGTTGCAGTGCCCGGCGTGCTCGCCGATAAATCAAACTTTTTCTCTAATAAACTCGGCCGGCGCTCCTACATGTCGCCTCGTACACAGAGAGCCAATGTGTGCGCGCGCGCGCCAATATGGCTCGTCGTCGACAACGACACCTGAGAAACGAGCAGTGGTATGAGGCCGGCTATAGTCGGCCATCCGCTTTCTTTCTTTCTTTCTTCCCTCATCCTCTTCTGTACGCGTATACCTATATATACACATATAGGTGGGGTGTTAAGAGCATCGGCTAATCCTCGGCTTAGCGTCGAGAAAACTCCGATTTCCGAGTTATCTCTCCCTCTTTCTCTTTTCTCTCGCAACCTCTTCTTTCATCACTCGCACCTTTTCTCCGCTAGCGAATTCATACGCGTTATATATGTAGCTCTCTCTGTTCTCTTTTTCATTTCCAAGCAACACACATATACACACACATGTACGACTGTCTCTCATATTCGAGCTAGACTTTTCGGCGGCAGCGCACATATAACAGTAGGCCATTGTCGGAGCTTCTTTGCTCGCTCGTCTCGTGTGCGGCAGTGATCTCTTTTAGCCGGCAGCGGCTCTATAGCTGGCAGTGTGGGTATTGCGCGTTGAGGAAAAAGCGCGCGATTGCTCCGCGGCCGCGCGAGTTCTCCGCGTTATAATATAGAGCCCGCGCGCGTTCAGCTTATGAGAAATCCCGCGCGCTTTTACTTTCAGCTCTCGTTCTTTCTCTTAGTTGCGGCCGCGGAAGCCCGCGCGATTTCACGCCGTCTATTAAGGGCCTAATATCAAGCTGCGCTACTACTACTGCTACTGCGTCTTTTCAGACCTTAAACGCTGAGAGTATATATATACGATATATCCTTCCGTTTTCTCGCTTGATTTTTCTAGTGTTTCTTAATGCGCGTCTCGAAGTAAATTTTCGTTTTATTTTTTTAACAACATTTTTATTTTCGTTTAATACACGCTGGATTGCAAAAGCACATGCTAAAGCTAGGTTCGCACAAGTGTCAAAATAGTATATTAAGCAACTGGTGCGCAAAGTAGATGTTTCTCGCACGGATGCATTATAGTTACATGGATCAACTCATTTGTGCACGTGTTGCGTATACTCTATTTTTTGAAATAAGAAGCCAAAAATTAGACTCTAAATGCTTGTTTAGCGTACATTTAGACTTTACGTACAATCGACATATATACTATACTTATTAAAGCTGAGATCTTGTATTAAAAACACATCCTCGTTCAGTTGATTGCGCAGCAAAGTTGTCGCGATGGTGAGCTCCATCTCTATCGAAAGCAATTGCGGTGCCCGCATTATCATTCTTGTAGCAAACAGCACTCTCTCTCTCTCTCTCCGGGAAGTTTGTTACGGAGGAATCCGCAGCTTCGAACTACCTTGAATATATATACAAGGCGTGTACGCTCGTCTACGCACAACAGGCTAATCGCGCGTGCAGCAGCAGCAGCAGCAGCCCGCAGGATGCTAATGTCGTAGGAGTTTCGAGTACTTTGCACACTAATCTCACGTCGAGCAGCTATGAGCATTGCCAGATTCGCGCTTATTTACCTGTGTGGAGAAATTTTCATTTCGGTATATATAGCTAGCTAGCGGAGAAATTAGTCTGAACACGCTCTCGCGATATTCTAAGATATGAATTTTCCACAGCGCGCGCTCTCGCTAGTTATACTTGCTTTTTCTCCTCTATACAAATACCTTTCGTGTTTATAGGTGAGCCGCGCTGCTTTCAAAGCAGCGTAAACCAGCCTCGCAATATATATATACATGTCGAGCTATCTTCTTCCTTCATCTCGCGAAAATTCAAGGGCTTTTAATTCCCGGATATCAATTTCGCTCGGACCAGCAGCAGTAGCAGCTCTCGTGTCGCTTTGCGCAGGCTCGATTTCTTGGCCCTTTTTGAAAGAGTGAGAGGCTCGCTATTTTTTCCTCATCTCGAGAGGAAAATTTTTCAGCCTTTACCCAATTAGATTTCATTAATTCGCGTTGCGGCTGATGTAGGTATATACATTTTTAGGACGTAAAATAAAGTAAGCGACGTCAGCGACAGATCGATGACTCTCGTCCGGGGAAGCATAGAAGGATTGAGTAGTGACGCACAATTATTCACGATAAAAGGTTCATCGAGCTTCAAAGCCGCTGCAGCTACTCGCAGATTATTCGTTCATCGGCAGATTAAAGATCGGAAATCAATAATAAGAGAAAGAGAGAGAGGGATAGCGAGAGCAGAAGGAGAAAACGCCTCCGCGCGGCCGTGCTACTTCGGTATAAGGATCTCTATACTACCAAGTGCTTTCCCGTCGTTGCGCTCTAATTGCGCGAGCGCGCGCTTTGCCCTCCTCGCGAACTGCTCTTTTAATTAAATGCCGCTCTATTAAGCCATCGAATAGATGCCCTCCCCATTTATACCATACTTTTTATTTTGACGAACCAACTAGCTCTAATTTATCCGCGATTTTTCGCGTAATAAAATACACGCGGGCTGTGCGCACGTGCCAAGCTCTCGCAATTTCCTCACACACGTCCGCAGCTTTATACGATCTACTGCTTTAATTCCCGACGGTTAAACAGCCGCGCAAGCCTCTGGCTTAAGAAAAAGGAAGGGCAACTCGATCTTGTGTGCTGGGGGGCTGTGTGTGTGTGTGAGTTGGTTCAAAGTTTTTCGAAGGAGTAGCGCCGGCGTCCTGCGCGGAATCCAGAAAATCCTTCGTGGCCCGATCGCGGAAACTTGATGAACTATGATCGTCCATACGGCCCGACGAGATAGATTAAAGTCTTTTCCTTCGGAACTTCATTCTTGTACGGTAACTCGTTCGAGTCTCTATATCTCTCTTTTCAAAAAAGCCGCGCGAGGCCTTATATATAATATACACGTACACTCGCGCGATTTTTGTCATATCTCTGCAGCGTATAGAAATAATGTGGAACAAAGAAGCCGCAGTATGCACAGAGCGCTGTGTTGGGAGCAATGCAAAGCTCGCGACAAGGCTCGGAGAGTCGAATAAAATAAGAAAGAAAATGTAAGGAGGCGCTGGTGTTTTCATTTTGTATATATCACTACGGAGACGTTATTCTTTGTTCTAGTTTCTCGGCAGCCGTTTGAGGACTAGAGAGAGAGAAGGAGGGAGAGAGAGGGAGGGAAGGAGGGGTCGGAAGACGGTCGATGATAATTTATTTAAGAGCCTCGAAGTCGAAGTGCACCGGCATCAAAGGTCGCGCGCTCCCGGCACACAAAGAGCTGGAAATTCCTATCCTTGTGCTGGTAAACCGCGGGACAAAGGAGATCCAGCCGCACGACTACGACGACGTCGGCTCACCAAAAGAGTGAGCGAGCCGTGACTGCAGCCAAGATAACGACTAAGACAGAGAGAAAGCTCGTGTCGCTCGCTCCGTGTACATTCTCCGCACTGCTGCTGTTTGTCGGATGAACTACACGCAATCTCTTGGACATCGAGTAGAAGAAAAGAAAGCTCATGAATCGAACGCACGAAACTAATAATGACCACGATTCGTAATAAGAAGGGCTAGAGAGAGAGGTGATAAAGCAAGGCGATGTCGCGGCGGCGGCGGCGAATGGCTTCTTATTCATCGGTTTACGATGCTGCTGCATTCATCGGCACGCGAAACTTCCTTATGACGAACAATCGTCGTAAAATCCGCCACAAGCTTAGCTGCACGGCAAGTTTAATCGGCAAAGAAAACGCGTCGCCGCAAGTTGAGGATCTGAGCTGTTATACGGGCCGACGAGAGAGAGAGAGGGAGGGAGAGAGGAAATGTCGGTCCATGCTTCCGCGATCAATTTCGCCAGAGAGACGCGCGCGTTAACGATGCTGAGCTGCTCCATTGGCTGCCTCTGTTTACGGCTAATAAAGCGATTAATTTTCAGCTTCCTGCGGCTGCAGTTATCCGATATGATGGATACTTATTGAAAATTGGACTCTCTCCCTCTCTCTCTCTCTCTCTCTCTCTCTCTCTCTCTCGCTGCATAAATCGCAGGTATTCGAATTTCAAAGTCACTCACAAAGAAGGTTTCGAAGAGAAGCATAGGCGTAGCATCAGTTAGGGGGGAAAAAGGTCTTCGCTTGAGAAGTCGGGAAATCTTTATCTTTTCAGCCGCCTTAAGAAAAGGAGCTTAACCCTGATGGCCAGTCATGTTTTTACAACACGGCTATAGAATTCCCGGGGAGTTGAAAAGCTCGCGCGCGCGCGCGCATGGCAAGTTTTCCAGCTTTTGGGCTCAAAGCTTGTATTCTTCGAGTTTCTTTGACTCGACTATGTATATACAGCTCCTTCCTGTATACTCTTACTCCGCGTTTAAAATATTTTCACACACGTGAGATGAAAATCTTTATCTTACTCTCTCGTCTTCGAAACTCGCAGTGCATTGTGCATAAATCACACGCACGCGGCACTCGATCATCTCTCGAGCTTTACAAGCTCACCCTGCTGGCGAGAATTAATTTGTCGAGAGCGACGTCGCGGTAAATTGTCGTCGGTTCCACTGCGGCTTTCCTACCTAAGTCTAGAGAGAGCGAGAGAGAGAGAGAGTATAAAGGCAGCTCGACCACCGGCTTCTATTGCGTGTGCCGCAAACTATGTCGACCACCTCCTGCTGGACTGCGACACGAAATTCTGCAATTTTCGTATAACGCTTCATTTTTTAAATTTTTAAAATTAAAGCCAGAACTCTCTGTCGACGCACTTATTATTGTTTAATTAATTAACAAACGCCCGAGAATATTACATGAAATTCTGCGCGTTCTGATGAGAATAGAAATTTCTCTGTCATACAAAATAATATAGCGGAATGCCAGCAGACATACCTACGCTATTATATACGAGAACAGCGCTAATGAAAGAAAAAGCGCCACCGGAGCTTTTTCAAAGCCCAGCTGCGACCAGCACATCGCTCGGCGTAAGAAGTGCCTATACTCCACACCCCCAACTCCTCATCGCTCTCACCCTCTCTCTCCCTCTCTCTGCCGGTCGAACAAGAAACGCAGACTCCACGCAGCGATTGAACGATTAATGATAATCCCTGACGAGGGAAAAAATGGGCCGGGTCGTCGCGGTTGAAAAAAAAACAACAGCAACATGGTCAGAGAGGGAAATCGGGCTCCGCTCAATTAGCTCTCATCAAACCAAAGTGTCAAGCGCATCCGGTTGCGGTAGCCGCAGCAGTGCCGCATGTGTGTGTGTGTGTGTGTTGACCGACTGACTGACTGCATTAAATTTCGCGGTTATTAATAAATCAAACCCTCGATGTGTGTGTGTGTGTGCGTGTGTGTTTGTGCAACCGAGCAGCTCTCGGTTAACCCGGACTATGCGCTTTTAATAATACGATGAGGGCTATAGCTTGCTCACTCCGTGTTTTCGCGGCTTACGATCATTTAATCTCGTGTGTCATCTACTGTGTGTAATTCGATCTTATGTATATGTATTATTATTATTACACTAGTCTACTCTTAGAAATCAGGCTGGCCAGCAAGACGGAAAAGAATAATGGGAAGAAGATGCTGCGGCGGACTGCACGTCCGTTTTTACAGCAAATCGTCGCCGGAATAAAACACAGCTGCGGATCGGGAGGTCGTAGAGCGAGAAAAAACCGTAAGAGAGGAGGAGGAGGAGAGAAAAAGAGGAGGAGGGCATCAGGCGCGCACGTTCCCACTCTGTTAGAGGGAAAGAGAGAGAGAGAGCTGCCGGTGCATACCTATTTTGGCGAGAGAGTTGGTCGGCTGCCAAGATTGCAGCCGCGCCCCCCGCGGCCATTCCTCTCTCTCTCTCTCTCACTTCGCATCTCTTTGCCGGGGAAATACGTAAATCTATTGTACTGCGCGAGGACACGACGATGAAGATGGCGTCGGAGGGAGGAAGATATCTATATGTATAATGCAGTGTGCCGATGGACCACGCACAAACACACGTCCGCATGTACGTGAGTCAAATAGACACGACGAGTACTTTGCCTCTGGCTCCTTCGATTCTGCGCTGTATACATACTTATACTCGCTTCACGTTCCGTCAGTCAGTCTTTTCGTTCTCTCTACTCTCTGCGCTTTTCATTATAATTTTTGCGAAAGGAAAAATGACGGCCGCTACAATTTTTTTTCTTGGCTCGGAAAATCGTCCCTGATGCTCGCGGCTTTCTCATTATATTTGCAGCGAGAGATTATTCTGTACCGGAAAAATGTAATCTCACCAAAAGAATTCTCTCGACATATGATCGTGTTAAAAAATGCCTGAACGCAAACTAACACTAATGAAAAAGAAAAAGCTTCTCACACATCAGTATAGGTATATATCTATGTATATATATATATATATATGTGTGTACACAATGATCGGAAAGCTCATCAGTATTTTTCCCGAGGCTGCATCGGCTTCTGTCATATCAATCAATCGTCTTTGAAAGCCTGCGCCCATAGCTTATGCTCATACGTCGAGACGTCTGCTCGTCACAGCTTTTTCATTTTCCCTCGCGCGTCGTCATTATTGACTCAATGATGCTGCTGCTGCTGCTGCTGCTGCTACGGAGGCTCTCGTTCTCTGCAATTTCGTCGTAGCTTCATGAACGAGGCTGAAGGGAGAGGAGGAGGTAAAGTTAGAGGAGCTGCCAGGAGGCAAAGGCGCGCGACAAAAGTCCTGATGAGGTCGCCGCTAATGAGGCTCGTCTCTGGCCGCCGACGGGGACAGGACGTCGAAAATGAGGAGCGGCCCGCAACGAAGGTAACTGGGTACGACGATGCTGCTGCTGCTGCTACCGGATGAATAATAGCGGCCGTGATTAGGCTCCGGTTTTGCGCCGCGCGCGGCTGTGTATTCGGAAAAACATTTCATTCCGCTTCTGCGCGCGCTCGTGGTTGAACGCCCTTCCTTCCTTCCTTCCTTCCTTCCTTCCTTCCATCTTTCTAGGCTTTTTGCTCTTATTTTCTACGAAGCGGATTGAGTGCTCCGAGGCACGCCATGACATTCGCTGATTTCGCATTCAAAGGAACGGCTAATGTATCTTCTTTTGCCTATTTCCAGTCGCACTCTTTTTTTCTGTTTTTCATTTTCCTTGCGCTTATTGCTTCGTCCCTCTTGTTTTGGCTTAATTTTTCTTCAGCAGTGATGGGTCACGCGTCGCCCAGCGATTCAGCGCCGCTTCGATTCTTTTCCTCTCTCTCTCTCTCACACTCGGAATTTTCTCTCGGTATAGACACAGAGTTGTAACTCTAGATCCTCTATCGACTTTGGCGGCTCTCAAATGGCGCAGAGGCGTGATTTTGCCTCGTTACTCTTTTCTCTCATCAGTTTATCTTGCCTCGCGAGAGCGACGCTTTTCTTTCGTTTTTCCAGCGGCCGGCGACCGCACGCTATGGAATCGGAAGCGCCGGCTTGCTCGTTGAGTCCTAAATTATTATTATTATTATTATTATTATTATTATCATTACGGCTTTCTCTTTTCTCGCGCTCGCGTACGTCTAACTAGATTCATTAACCTTCCACCGACGAGCTTCTTCTCTCTCTTCCTCTTGTCCTCCACCTCCACCTCCTCTCCTCCTCCTCCTTCTTCTTCTACGTCTTTTTCGCCTTATCGAGACTTTAACGCGAACCGGGATTTCACTAACTTGCTCCGTTAATAAGGTCATCATTTTCTCGAATCTATAAATTTCAAGAGGGAAAAAGCATGGGCGATTCGCGTCTATTTGCATTTTCGCCTCTGCTGCCTGTCCTGCGATGAACGAACATTGATGTGCATATGTATAGTGTAACTTCCGTTGGATGTGGTTCTGTTATTCATATATGTTTGAAAATTCATATGTATTTATGAATAAAACGACAGAATATTTTTGACTAAATGGATATCTAAATTTTTTTTCATTAATCGGTTTAACGAAGATAGAGAGATATAACTTTAGACTTTCTGGAATATTATAACAGCATGCATTATGAATGTCAAGAAACGTGTATTATAATTTTATAATAATTTGCTAATAAAATATAGCTACCTGTTTCGTCGTTTTTTACGATCTCACGGGTATTCCTATAGAACCATTAAAACTATATTTCCCAAAAAAAACTCGAAAAGCCTCTATTGTCTCGAGGCCATACGTGTATGGGTAATATATATTTCAGATAAATCAGGTAAAACAAAATGCCAAAACTTTCCGGGTTCTCGGTACTCGGCCCCCACATAACAACCCGAATAATAACACTTTTCGTTCAGTCAATCAAAAGAAGCGGTTATAAAAAGAAATTCAAAAAAAAGAAAAAGAAATAATCAAAAGCTGTTAGAGCTAAGTGCATTTCGAATACATTAGTCTGTGCAGCCTTGCGCGTTTATTGGCACGGCAAACGAAGGGCTGCATCTGGATATAGCCGTAGTCGAGTGTGGGCCATAGGTCTGCATTATCGCGCGCCTGCGCCGCGGCTTAATTAATATATTCGCCGGAGGAAAATTCACGGACCGCTCCCTCCACTCTCGCTCTCTCTCTCTCTCGTCGCGGCCTTTGTCTGCAGCAGGTAAAACGCGAATAAGCGCTATACATTCGCAGGACTTGGCTCCGGTGCACCCGAATAAATAGCCCGCGTTCCGAGCGAGTTAATTAATTAAAAAGACTAATTAATTAGTTGGAAAAATTTATAAGCGGGATACCGACTACGACGAGCCGGTGTAATCTGGAAAATCAATCATGTGCCACCTGCTCGTTTGCAAGGCTTCCTTCTCTTCCGCTTTGCATCACCTCGACTGACCCATGCGCATATAGCAGCCGGAATATATTCGATTATCGTTATTCGATCGATATAATCGCCGGTTATTCGCAATTAGCTGGCAATAAAAGCTTATATAAGCACAACGAGGAATAAAAAGCTATTGCTGTTATATATAATATATAGCATACAAGGATCCAGAGTGGATAGGTGGCGTTCGTCTGACGCGCGTGCTTTCATTCAAAGCCGAGCGTTTTCCGCTAGCTGTATATATATATACACGCGCACACACACACAGAGAAAAGCTCTTGCGCTTGCATTGCTGCTTCGGCCTTTAACGAGGCAGCGTCGGCAGCGGAAAGTTTCGACCTCGCGAGTTCTAAAGCAACAAAACCGCCACAAAGAAGCCATTGTCGTGCGGAGAGTAGAGTATTCGCAAAACCGCGCGATATTTTGTTGCTACGAAAGAGAGAGAGAAAGCTGCAAGGCGAAAAGGGGGGAGCTTTTCCAGTGTCGCTCGCGCGCCCCTGCCACCGCGGATTAGCAAAGAAAAACTTTACTCCACTTGCCGGTCGGCTCTGATGTATATGCAGCGGTGTGTGACACTCGTGCCACAGGTTTATACTACGTCGAATTCATGTGTACAAGTACTTATCGTCGAAAAGAATACTCTATAATAGTCGAGAAGCCAATTTTCACCGAGCTGTCGGTGTATTTAATAAGCGTTTAAGCTGAGGAGTCGCCGCTCGAGGCGGTGATAGCATCAGTAGAGAGGAAGAATCGCGAAGCAAGATATCTCTGGGCGAGCAGATCCGAGGAAAGTTTTAACCTTTGACAAAAACTAGGAAGAAAAAAAAACGAGAAGCAACGACGACGAGAAAGAGAGAGAGAGAGAGAGAGAGAGAAAGAAGGATGATCTGGCTAAGGAGGAAGGATGGAAGGAGTGGGAAGGGAATGAAAGAGTTTCACTATGCAAGGCTGGTATCATGGCAATGCTCGAGCGAAACTCGAGTCTTCAACATTTCTTATTTTCTTCTCCACGCCGTGGAACGTGGCCTGCATCCCTGCAACGACGACGACTACGACGACGTAGCCCCTCGTCGCTGCTGCCGCTGCTTCTTTGTTCGAGGTTTCAAGCTCGATTCTCTCGTACTTAGTTCGTCGGTGATGGCGCGCGGGCCCATCCTGTCCTACTCCTCGTCGACTATACGACGACGGCGCAAAGCGAAATAAGAACAAAAGGATAAACGCCCATGAGACACACAGCTTGTGTGCACGTGTATACGCGCTTGCAGTACATAGAGGAGGAGACTCGACGAAAGAGAGGGAGAGAGAGAGAGAGAGCCTTTAGCCAGATGAAAATTTGTTTTGACCTTTTTCTTTTTCACGTTGCTTTTTTTTTTCTTTCGCTCCTCTCTTTCGACAAAGCCCTTTTACTTGATTTTCCGATATTATTATTCCATCCGTTGCAGATACATGCTGATGGCAAAGCGAATTCGCTACAACACGAAGCCGATTATTTCTTTAGACGCGCGGTGATCTTCTGCAGACCGACTGTATACATATAGATAGAGTTATAGGTCGTGCATTGATATAATATAGGCAAGAGAGCGAGAGCATTAAGTCCGACGGTATATATATATATATATATAGCATATACAGCCAGACATCGACAATGCAAGGGAGGGAGATCGATATGGCCCTGCTGCCGCCGACGAGATGCTACTGCTCCTAATAGCATGTATATATATGAGGCTAGAGACAGCTGGAGATAGTGCAATGGCGGTGATGCTACGAGTATACGGATTGATGAAGCTGGCGCTGGCGAGATGTAAACCGGTCGTCATCGTAGTGGGCTCTGCACCGGCTTTCCGCTAAGCATTGGAAATTCGATTGATCCATACGTACACGGAGAGCACGAGCGAGAGTGCGAGTAAGAGAGATTCTCTGCAAATGTACACAGCGGAACCACCAGGCCGAGAACTGGACTTGGGCTCAGACGACGACGACGACGACGATGGCTACGGCTACGGCTAATTCCCGATACAGCCGTAGCGGCTGCAGATGTGCGTTGTTCGATTAAATTCTCTCTCTATACCTTGCGCGTGTAAGCTTTCTGTTCTCTGTAGTCGGCTGCTGCGATGTCATTTATACTTTGAACTCGGACATCAGTTTCGCCCTGTATCGACGCCGAGAGGGAGAAGGACCTATCTCGGCCGCAGCTTGAAGAAGGACCTATCTCAGAATTTGCTTAAAGAACGTCATACTCAATTTCTATAATTTTTACAGTGGTTGATTCAAGAAAATTTTTGATTCGGTTATTTTGTACAGATAAACTTCCTCTACAAAGTAACCGAATCAAAC
>UCOJ01001916.1:0-18589 GCA_900474305.1 Cecidostiba fungosa
TAAACGTTCAAGGGCTCAAATGGTAGGTCACTGCATGAGGAACAAAATAAAACTTCTTGAAATTCAGGGCCGCACCCCTAACTATGCGTAAAAGCGAATTAATTGATCGAAATTTATTCGTGCTGATTATTGTTTGTAAAGGATAAAATTGATCGATTAATTCAACAAACACCTGATGTACTTTTCACCTTCTCTTCGCTTGACATATTCGCGCTGATTGAGATGTATGTTATAGCATATTATAAGCTGCGACTATATTTCGACAAGATTGCAGCGCTCGAAACTTTACACTCCAAACGCGAGAGAGTTAACTCGAGTAATATGAAAATTGCGAGGGCTGCTTAGCGAAATTGAAGTTTGAAACTGCAAACGAAACGTTATATTAACTTCTAATGTGTGTGTGTATATATAAGCGGTTTTATTCCTTTCTTAATGTATATAAATATATACTCCTAATACGTAACTAATGATCACTTTGTACGTACACTTCGTCTCTTTTACTGCAAATAAATCCCAAACTACGCCGTTTCAAGAAAAAAAAAAAATTCGTCACTCATTAAGAGAAATTCGTCCACTGACAGTCAACCGCACACACGCCACTAATATACATACATACGCTTATACGTCGGATAGAATCGTGCCAAGGATCGGCTGCGCTATCGATTAACGAGCCAGAAAGAAAAGCACACATACACACACACACACACACCATAAACGCCACCGACGCGAGTGGAGGTGGAGACAGACTCAGCAGAGAGAGAGAGAGATAGGGGCGAGAGCTCGAGAATAGTGGGTGGGGGGGTAGACTCGGAGCAGCTCTAGCCGGGTAATCGATCCTGCCTCTACCGCCGCCGTATAGCCCGAAAGGAGTACAGCAGCAGCCCCTGTTTTCCCCTTCTATCCCTCCTTCCATTTAACTTTCTTCGTTGCGCTTGGCGTGTGTTTTCCGCTGTTTTAATGGCTCTACTCTTCCTTTTTTTCCAGTCAGGAAATGTAGGCTGTGTGCGCAGAAAAATCGCTAGTGGTCGCTTGCTGCTGCTGCTGCTGCTGAACCAACAGAGCGAATTAAGCCGAGAGATGAGTTCGTTTGAATCTTGCGATTCGAGTGTACGACTTAATCGTATATTCCGGCTTCCTTCTCTGATCTCATGTTTATTGAGATCGTTGGTTTATATTCTAATTGGATTTTACTTATTGTTATTATCGAGAAGATTAGAGTTCAGGTTCGTGATGAGTAATGAGAAAAAGAAAATTTATTCTTATAAGGACACCTCAGGTGTCCAGCGCACGACAAGGAAGTAGCAGTGAAACAAAGAAAAACTAGAGACTACGAGATTAAAAAATTAAAAGCGCAATGCCAGAAAAAAAAGAGCCGCAACCACGGAGGCAGCTTGATGTTCACTCCTCTCTTCCTAATGAGTTCTATTTAATCATCAATGTACTCGCGCAGTAAACATTCCGTGCAAATAAAACGCGCAATAAGCCGCAAACTAATAAAACTGACGTTAAAATCAAGAGCAAAAATACACACACACACAACGATTAATCAATCCACGAAGTTCTAGTAATCAACTCTTTTCGCACACATCGTTTGGTTTACGCTGGGTTCAGTCAGAATTTAAGGTTTAAATTCACGTAATAGACGACGGCGTCGTGTGTAAAATTCGAGCCTTCGGTCGATACACTCGAGAGAACTCGAATTTCAAACGCAGTATATAGTAGTAGCTATACACAATCCACCTGGGGATTCTCTCACACACATCCTCTCGAAAACACACACTCGCAATACGCAGAGCAAAGTATAAATGAAGCTCGTTTAATCGTGGCTGACCGAAATTTCCGCCGAGTAAAATATTACCGCCCCTCTCTTGTGCCCGGGCGCCTGCAACAAAGACCCTCGGTAAATTTCGCCCGCACGACGTATTATATGGTGAAAATTTTATCGCGCTCGATCTCGCGCGCGCGGCACTACTCTGAGAAAAGTGCAATTTCCAGCTGATATTATAGCTGTGAAGTGGGATTTAAAGCCGAGATGGTTTTTTGTGATAATTTGAGAGGCATATTATGTGTTGTTCTCTTTCTTTTTTTTTAATTTTGTGTGCGAGAGGATTTTTCAATTTGGGACTGTTTGTGTCGTACGCGATTTTGAGAGCTTCAATTTATATCCTTGGCATGATGGTAAATATAGAGCTTTTTCGAAAGAATCGCGAGCTTCTGTTTTATTTACGGTGTGCGTGCAGAGTGGAATTGAAAAAAGCTGTAAATTTACTTGTATCGCTGGTTATTTGTTCAAGCTTTAGCTCCATGCTGTATAGGTGTATAAATTAATTGAAATAGTTCATCAATCGAAATAAAAAGAAAAAGCTTCGGGTCGAGAGATAAATAAATCAAACATTTCCAGTCTGTAACTAATACGATTTAGCAGATCACGACACATCAGCAGCAGCGTGTATAATCACGATATCAGTTTTAGCTTCTCTCTCTTTCGCGATTAATCAAAACAATAATTAACTTCCCCGCGAATCGCACTCCCGCCCTTATTCATTTCAATTATACACACAGTGTCATCGCGCAGCTGCTATCCTCTCTCTCTTATTCCCAAGAAAAATTAATAACGCGTCGCATCAATTAAACTCCCGCCTCAACCATATACGCACACATACTATACACACATATTAAAGCAAATGTTTGACTCTGGCCTTCTCTCTACTCCCGCTCAATCTGCAGCGTATAGCGTCGAAAAGCCAACACAGCACCGCCTCCTCCTCGTGTAGTGCCTCCTAATTGTTCGAGATTAATGTAACTCTCTCTCACTGTCGCCCACTTGCGGCTTTTATCTGCAGCCGTCGCTTCCAGTATATATACTACAATAATGTCCTGCATGTGTAGATTGAAGCCACTCTATGGTATACGCATCGCGAGAGAGGTTAATTATGCTTGACAAAAACAGCCGTGACAATGCACCGCTTTGTGTAATACACATTCTGATGCTGCGCGCTTCTACTGCCCGGATCCTCCTTATTGTCTGGTCGTGCGTTTTAAGGCCGCCGATTCGCGATTTAGTACACGTAACAGTGATGCGCTTCTGCTGCTGCTGCTGCTCTAATTATGCGCGTTAACCTGTGTGGGTGTATATATATATACTTTCGCTCGGGGTAATTAACTATTTGACGATGAAGCTGCTGCTGCCGCTGGCCTGATATTGTGTTACTAATGGCGTTGTCGCGCATGACAGACCACTGTGTAATTCGAATAGTGTTGTTGTTGATGATGATGGTGATGCTGAGATTTTCATCATTTATACGTATTTTGTAATTTGAATTTTGGGAATCAGATAATACACGTACATGTAAAAGCTAGTCGATCATTTTATAAGGGAAGAGCAAATAACAAGCGGTTCACCTATTATTGCGTTATGAAAATTTGCATAATTGTATACCTCTCGCAGCGGTTATTCTCCTGTCCGTCATCATTATTATAAACCTTAACGAAAATTGAAACGCCCACAGTTAACGAGGCATTTATCATCAACGTCGAATGAAATATGATAAAGCCATCTCCGCGTCCAGCGTTACGTTGATTTTCCGGAATATTTTAACAAGCACGCGACGAATCGGATAAATTATATAATACACCGCAGGGATGAAGAGAGAAGAATAATGACGTATATAATGCAGCCGAAAAATTGGAACGTAATCGACGAATTATATGCGCGCGGCCGATATATTGCCGACCGAATCGTAAATGCGGGGGTGAGCTTAATTCGATTTTTAATTTCATTTCGTTTACCGCGATCGCCGATGTAAATACAATCGATCTCGCGAGTTTCTCCAATTAAATATTTAAATAACGCGCGCACCGAATTCGCGAGTAACTATGCACGCACACATGTAATCGTGATCGAAAAAAAATTCAATTTCCAGCGTTCTCGAGCAGTTTTGTTGATAAAGCGAACTGCATCCGACTACCTTTTTTTACTCGATTTAATTTTCCCTTTGAAACACCAACCGTTAAATTAAAGTATCGACAAATAAACGGCGAATTAATTTCGAGAGAGTATATAATATAGTATCGTGTGTAAAAAGCGTCGAGCCCTTTGTGTCTTTTACGTCTTTATTGAACATTTTTTGCTTTACATATAATATATAAAACTACCGTTGATAAATATTTAATCGTATAAGCGTTGGCGTGGGAGTCGAGAAAAATGTTTTTAAAGATGAACCTACTATATATAGCGTCTATATAGTGTTCCGCAGAGGATTAAACTAAATAAGTCCCTGGGTTTATGTATTATTCCGTAATAAAACCGGCCGGTTAAAAGTCTAGAGCTCATCATCTACTGCTGCGGTCCGCGCGCAGCGCGGCAGTTCGTGCTTTATTAAAATGGCTTTTTAATTTCAAAAATCTTCCTGATTCACGATGAGCGGCTTTTTTATAATAAATAATATTTGCTAATTTTTCTCATCACATTATTATAATACTCGCACATTAGACTCTCTCCAATCTCATATCAAAATCCTACATCTCTTCGTCTTCGTTTGAAGAAAAAGAATTTTTTTTTTCTAAAAAAACCCAGCGAGAGAGCGCTATTTATCACGCGCGTAGCGCGAAAGTGCGGAGCAGTTGAAATTATACCTTAACTCTTGATAAAAATTTATGGAGGTTGCGATAATTTTTGCCGTGGTGGTGCAGTGTCGGGTGATTTTTCACTGTACTTGTTAATACCCCAGCAGCAGCAGTGCGGGGCATTATCGCGCGCGAATTTCACGCTTATTCCTCTCTCGCGCTAGAAAATTTTCTTCATTAAGAAAGTCTCTCTCTTTTTCAGCAGAACAGCGATATGCGCTTCCTTTTTCTTTTGTGCGCGCTGCTCTCGTAGTTATATATATATAACTGGGCTGCAATTAACCCTTGAAAATGTAGTTATGCATAATTATAGTAGCTGTGTGTGTGTGTATACCTAATGTCTGAAATGTGACACGAGTCAAGTGGGGCTATTCATATACACCTGGATTATAATCGAGCTACTTGAAAAAAATTGACGTCTCATAATGGAGTCGATTACAATTTCACTTCTGTACTTGTTAAACGCATTTAGGTATTATATAATACAGAAACGCTGAAGGTTTATTATACATCATCCAGATTTTTCGTCTAAATTAACTCCTAACCTACAGACAAGCTTGAAGCAGCTCATCATCATTCCGAGTATCCGATTTAAAAACAGAAAATCTAAATTTCAGTGGCTACACTGAAAATTTAAAATTCCCTCTCTAAAAGCCAAAGCAAACCTCTCGATAGAAAGAGAGAGAGAGAGAGAGAGCGATCCCACCCGCAAAGCCTGCGTCTCATTTCCAATTAAGATCTACCGCATCAGTGTATATATCTAGACTCTCTCTCTCTCTCTCTCTCTCTCTCTCTCTCTCTCAGGTCCTTGCTCTCCTCCCCTCTCTCTATCTCTGCACGAGTCAACACAACAATCCGCTTATAACCTAATAAACTCGATGCGCGCCTGGGCTGCAGCAGCAGAGATCTGATGCTCGACACCTTTGGCGCACGGCGGCGATTCTCATGCGCGCCCGGGAGAGAGAGGGGCTGCTGGCTCGTGCTGCTGCTGCTGCTGCTGAGCCTGGGCAAAAGTCGAAGGATCGACCAGGGGCGGCGGCGTTCGTTCCTTCGATCGCCTAATGACGTAAAGTACGAGCCTCGCCCAGCCGGAGCTTTCTCTCTGGATTTTCGATGTAGAGATATAGCTCACTCTCTCTCTCTCTCTCTCTCTCTCTCTCTCTGGTTCTGTCTGACGCCTTTTTGAGTGCTCTTTTCTCTCTCGTAGGATTTTTTTTTTGGGTGTTGTTGCTCTCTGCCGGGAGTACACTACTTCAGATGGAGCTTTAGTTGCGGTGGTGGTGTAGTGTTTGGATTTGAGTTTTGCGCACCTTTTTTCGTGCGAGATGAGGAGCTGTTTTTTTTTTATTATCCGCAGGTATTTTTAGACGTGAATAGCGCTCGCGTGTAATTTCTTTTTTATTCAGGAGAGGCTCGCGGTTGAATTATAAAATATCTGGAAAAATTGAGAGGAATGAATATACTTTTATGTGAAGGTTGGGGATATTGCAAATATTTTTCTTATGATTCGTTTTACACTCTGCTGTACACGTTGAAAATTTACCGAGAAGTTTTCAGCTCTTGGTAGCTCGTGTGCGCTATGGTCAAATATTAAACTTTTCCCGGAGAAACAATTCTTCTTCTTCGTTGGCGAATAGGTTCTCCACTAGTATATTTATGATCGCGTTTCCTTTTTCAAGTAGGTTACGCAAATTCCTTCCAGTCGGGCTGAATTTCTCTCAAAACGTTCCTTCCTAACCTTTTCTAAATATGAGATAAAAATAATTCCATCAGCATCAGTTTGCCATTTTATACCCTATAACCCTCGATACCGATGCTCGCATTCAAAATTGACGCTGTTATCTCATGTAAAAGCATTTATCAAACAAATATATAGATATACCTTCCCTTTTCCGTACAGCTCATTCGAATTCATAATCGTCTCCCTCTCTCTCTCTCTCTCTCCCCAAAGAGTATAAAACCCATAATAACCAGAAAGTCCACCAACGCAATCCCCCAAAGCAGCATCAAAAGTATACTTCTATCTCGCTCTTCCAACAACAGCAATAAAACTATACTCTACTCTGAGACACCTTCCGCATCGTAAGCATATTTTCGAGGCTATACACGCACACACAGAATTAAAAGTGGGTTATACCAACGCACGTGTATGCTTTTTTCCAGCTTTTCGACCGACGAAAAACAGAGACATAATAATAGGGCGTGGAGAAATACCAAGGTCTATACACACACACCGTCGCCGCCGCCGCCGCCGCCGCGCCTCGAAGATGGCTTATCTCACTCTCCGTGCTCGTGAGATGATTTTTTACGATAATGCTTTTTCTTTCTCGGTCTCAGCTCTCTGATTTACTCTGTACGTATACATGTATATATAGGCGAGAAGCCAAAGGAGCGTAAGATATACGCTGGGAATATTTTTATTGCTGAAATATATTACGCGAGTTATAACTATTACACGACCCTTTTTATATCAGCCCGTGTGAGAGTTATACGGAGTAGAATAAGAGAGAGAGAGAGAGGGAGATGGTGTTATCTCGAGAGCAGCTGCGATTGTGGAAATTAGTGGCGCTAAAGAGGAGAGGCGTTAAGTCTTTATTCCCTTCTCACTCTCTTGGAAATATTTCCTCTGTCTCGCGTGTTTCTTCGATCGCGTGTATTATATAGTATGATATTATTTTATATATATATTGAAGGAAGCAAAATACCTCTCGCGGCTATTTATATCCTCATTATTATATCCGAGTTCTTTTTTTTTCTCTCGTTTTATATGTACAATGTACAGAAGCGTTGTTATCGGTCGTCTTTACGTTCTTTACCTTGAAAAATAACCTAGAAATAAGAAGAAAAAAAATTATCCATATATGTACCTTACCGAGCAAATTGTTTGCATCCACTTTCAAGAGCTTTTCAAAATTAACAAACAGTATAGACGACGAGGAGTTTACCCGGGAGAGAAGCGAAGAAGAAGAAAAAAACACTCTCGGTTACATTAGAAATTGCATTAACCGGAGAAGGAGTAGAGAATAAAGAATTTGTTTGCTTAGTTATAAGCTATAATACGTAACGTAGCTCTCCGAGACCGAGAGAATAATGGAGGGAAAATCCTCGAGCACGTTCTCTTCAAGCGGCTTAAAAGATTTTCAATGAGCCGTACGAGACGATAACCCCCATCTTCATAAAGGGCCTCGTGGAATATTTTAAAATTCGCTGATTATCCCGATTTTCGCGCGTCGTGCGCAAGCTGTGCGTCCTCTCTTTGTGGACAGACGAGGAATTACATGCATAATTATACAATGAATGCTCGGGGCTTTTTCTGTGAGAAATCCAATTTTATAGTATCAAATTGAGTTTCATTTTTTATTTTATCAATAAAACTCAAAGCTTTAATATACGCGCGGGAGCTCGTTCATTGCGCAGCTATATAATCAATATATATATATATAACAGTTGGGATATCGTACTGTATATTGTATATATGCTTCGATATATAGGTGACATTTTTATTATAGTAAATAAAGCCTATATTATTGTCGCAGCCGGTCGCGCGCGCGGCTTTATTTATTATCGAAGTCTAAAAGCTTTCGCGTGTACGTCGCATTTCGTCGTTAAGGCTTGCATAAATGAGTTTCTTTTTTAATAAACGCAAATATGTTTACGGCGCGCATGGCGTTGATTCGGTCTTCAGCTGTAAGTAATAATCGAAATATCGGAATATAAAAATAGCAAACGTAGCTGTATAAGACCATTAATTCGTCTTTCTCACTTCCTATAGATAACTCGAGAGAGATTTAACTTTAAAAAGCCAACTTTTCCCAATAAATCACCCGAGTACAATTAGCCTGCAAAAAAAAAAGAACCGCGAAATCCTTTCTCCTCGTGCATATTAATAACCATCTCTAAAACTCTCTACTTAGGTAGAGTAAGAAAAAAAAAATGAGAGACACGACTCATTTTCTGCGTTACCAACCTAATTCAGTACACAGCAATCAATACACGACCAATTGAGTATGCGATCGATCATCCTGACGAATTTAAAATTCCCGCCAGCGAGCCATCCTCGCAGAAAAAGAACGCTCGCAATTACTCGCTCTCTTCCCTCGCATACGAGGAGAAAATTCCACGAAAATCCACCTCGAAAACGAGAGAGAGAGAGAGAGAGTCTTAAGAAGCACACACATGCACTCGAGCGAATTCCAAAGTGGAGCGCACTGTGCCCATCATGATGCAGAGTCCTTCAAACGTGTGCGGCTAGAGAAAGAGAGAGAGAAAAAGAGCCACTGCTGGTACTGCTTCATCCACCCTTGTTAAACTGGAGCAAACGAGAGCTACTATATATACGGCCTTGACGAGTGTGTGTTGCGCAAGTCGGGTCAAGATCAGCTGATCCTGACGATGAGGATCCGTTGTTCCTCCTCTTCTTCTTCTCATCCTTCTTCTTTAGATATATATGCTGCATATACCTATATAGTTCGTAGTTTCGCGTTAGTTAATTCCACGAGAACGAGAGAGAGGGAGAGAGAGAGAGAGAGAGAGAGTCGACCTCAAGAGGATCTCCTCCTCCACGGTCTCGAGTACTTAGCGCCGCTCGTCTGGCTTAATACTCCAGAATAGCGCACACCTGGCTTCTTCCCGTCGTCGTTGTATATATTTTGTTTTCCTACGAAGGAAAGTCGCCGGGAAATGACTAATTGTTCCACTGCCGCAGCTCTCTTGCGGAGAGAGAGAGAGAGTTTATGCGTGGGTTGCTCTTTTTATCTCCTTTGCTTTTGTGCGCAAAAGGAGAGAGGCTGTCGTGCGCCTGCCGAGAGCTTGTGTTGCGGCGACGAGTGTATTATATGCTAAGGGAGTTTTTTCTCTGAAAGATGTGGTCTCTCTACTCCTGAGAACGTGTGCGTGTGTGTGTGTGTGTATGTGGAAGAGTGGCTTTGAAAGCTTGAGCTTGAATTAGCTCGACAGATTAGTTCCAGTTTTCTTTGTGATGCGAATTTTTGTGTATTACATATATATATATATTTCCAATTTGGAACGTCATTTTCATTTATAGTAAATGATGATGATTAAGATAAAAAAAACCTTTTCACGTCGGGCGTCAAAGCGAAGCTGTTCATTTTCCGCAAATTAATACCTGGTGAATGAAAGATCGCTAATCAACGGCTCGTCGAATTCAATCTGCCCACGGTATCATCATTGATTTCTGGAAATGAATTAAAACAACAATCCTGTTCATGATCACTGCAAAATCATCGTTGTATCGTGGCGAATTACAAAACGCAAAGTACGAGCATATTTGTCAAACGGAAACATATGATATGTGTAGCGGTGATATTGCACTGCCGGAAAATTCCGCGTAACGGAAGTTATTACAATATTATTATTATATTCCCGGCTGAACTCGTGGCGCATATATGAGCCGTAATAGATGAGTTCTCAGTTTCGTTTCGGAGATAATAAATACCTTTTAAGCGTTTTTTTTAAATTTACGATTAAAAGAAAAAAAAGAGCTTTATATTTCACTCTCGAATCTTCCAGTTCGAAGAGGTATATGTAAATTCGAGAGGCAAACGAACCGCTTGGGTTTCGCGATGGAATTATATTCAAAAAATGATTTTCCCGCGCGCATCACGTCGTTCGGAACAGGCTTCGTCGATTCCACGAAAAATAATATGCAGTGATCTGACCGCGAGAAGAATATAACAAAAGCTTTTCATCGATATTTTTTGCCTCTCTCTCTCTCTCGCGGCTGATCTATTCAACCGTTTTTTTTTCGTAAAAAAACCACCATCGAAGCCACAAAAAAAATGTAGCAAAAATAACTTTCGAAGTATCTCGTAACAGTAGCTAAATATAGGCCAGAATAAAATTCGAAAGTGCACTTCACACACACAAACGTTGTTTCATCGTTAGCAAAAAAGATTTGTAAGGAACTTAGTTTCGGACCGTATAAGCTGGGGTATATATATGTACAAGAACTGCTGCGAGTGCTGTACTCTCTGCGTGTGCACGTGAATTTTGTACTTTTATTATAGAGCTTTATACGGTGGCTCGTACAATAGAAAATCCGAGCATATATAGGATATTATGACGGATATTGCCGCAGTCGTCGTTTCAAAGATATGAGAGTCCTCTGTTGCTCTTCTCTCTCTCTCTCTCTAACCAGAGAGGCTCTAAAGTCGTCGCTGCAGCGGCTGCACAAAGCGGTATTATATTATAATATCTCGACATTCGCAAGACACAGTCGTCAAAGTTTTATTAACGCATTTTGCTCTTTCTCTCTCTCTCAAAGACAAAGCTTTGTACTTGAAGGAATTCTTTTTTTTTTTAACCAGAGGAGACCTACACAGCTAAATTGTTGATAAAAGCGAGCTCGTGATAATGTGAAATTTCAATTCGCATTTATTTCTGCGACTCCGAAGTGACACAATAGCCGGACAAATTGCACACACGTCGAATAATCAATAGCACATCATCATTATTTCATAGCATAATCGCAGGATATCCTCTTCAGCGCAATTCATACATATAATACACATATATGGACAGATCGAGTGCTTTCACTTTGAATTTTTCATCCGCTATGAAAACTATTTTTTTCCCCCAAAGATAATCAGACTGACCCTCCAATATATACTTCCACTCTCTCCAGAATCCATCCTCAAGCGTCGTCACGCCTCGTTCTACCTCCCCCAACAATAATAAATCCGTCCGCGCGTAATTGCCGAGGAGAATTTTATAGCCTCTGGCGTCTTTCTCATATATATATACATACACGCTCTATCTTCCGTACGTCCCATACATTTCACACCCACTGTACAGCAGCATATGCATCTTCATCGCGGCATGTCTTTTTCTCTCTCTCTGTGTCGTGTCTCCTCCCTCATTTCTCTCTAGTTCCGCTCGATGAGAGAGAGAGAGCAGAGAAGCTCGAAGGGATGAAGTGCCTGGCTCTCGAGTGTCCTCGAGACGGTGAAGAAACTCGTCCGGGTGTCGCGTAGATCGCAGACGACCCCTGGCATGTGTATTATAATATATATGTAGTTATAAACTAGAAGCTCGGGCGGCGTGACTCTTGGCGGTCTTCTTGGTGCGCAGCTGTGAAAAGCGTCGTATGCCGCCCAGTGTGCCAGAGTAGGTTCTTCGAGAGTGTTTTGCTGTGCAGCAGAGAGAATTTTTCCCTTTGAATGATATTTGTAGATTAGCTTTATTTTCCATTCGTTCATCGAAACAACTTGTAAAATGTTGCTTTCCTGTGTGCTGTCAATAAATGGTACTATTTTAAGTAAAGAGAAGTCAAACGTATATCGAGTCAGTTCCTTTTCATTAGCCAAGCCAAGCGTGTAATTCGCGGCGCGACATTTTCACTTCAATTCGTCCCACACACACATACACACATGCCAACCGCAGGAAACCCACGACGTCTCGTTCCGGCTTTTTATCGCGATCATTAAACTCTCGCGTGTCACCTGCCTCGATCCTCTCTGCAAAGTCTCTCTCCCTGATCCTCGAGCAAATAGTTCTCTGGCCTGTTATTAAAGTCTCCGGCTAACTTAAGGCGGGAGCTTTGATCTTTGTTTGGAGTCGCAATAAACCAGAGGAATATCCAGCCGCGAAAAGAAAGATAACAACGACGAATAGAAAACATCGCCCGGGATGCGCACTTTGTTGTATTTTGAAAACTTGTTGTATTTGTTTGTACAGTAAATTGTCTTGAAATTTTCATATTCATGTGATGATCCTCTATGATGGCATTGCAATTTTTGAAAGAGAAAAATTATGCAGACATACCGTCGCTATAAATCACAACTAATAATAATGCAGCCCCTGACGTGCTTAATTTATTGCTTAAATATTCGCAATTAACGCAACTGGGTCATATTCACATTAATATGGATCGTACATAGACCTGAATGCTTTTTTTCTTGTACTAGTAATGCGCGCTCAAATAGGTAACTAATATAAATCTCATCGTGGAAGAAATTTTTCCTCGCTTGTAAAAAACATTTTTCTTCATTATACGCTCTAACGATTTCGTTCTCTTCCGTCGAATTAAGCTAGCTTTAAAAATATACGGATTATCCGTAGAGAGAAAGAGGCTTTCCATCAGTTGCTTTTTTAATGTACATTTCGCAAACGACGTGGCTCATATATAAGTCAACTTCTTAAAAAAGCAAGACACTTCTATTTTTCTTAATTCACAGCGAAAAAGTTTAATTATATATTGCGAGCAATTTTTCACGACCTTTCAATCCTCAGATTTAATATCACGACTGCACAGCTCTCCGCAGGAAAACCGTTATTGTTAAAAGGTGCGAGAACTTCCTGGAGCTTTTCCAATTTCCGAGACTGCGCTTGCTATGAGTCTTTCTTTTCGAAAATGAGAGCGCGCGCATTTTCCAGTTCTCTAGAAATAATTCTTTTCAGTCTAGAATTTTACAAGAAATTTGGCACCGCCGCACATAAATTCAGAGAGAGTTCCTCTTTCACGTTAAGTAATTTCTCTGCGTTCACTATATACTCCCTTTTCAAAGATGTAACCTACATCCTTCAAGCCAAAAGCTCCTGAAAAAGCTTCTCCTTGATTAAACCTGATTGGTTTCATACACTTTTATAAGCGCTATCGCAGTCGAGGGTAAAATTTTACTTCCATATTATATATGATAAGTCCTAAAAAAATAAGACAATAATGCACTATGTATTTACTTCAAATAAATAATCATAATACTCCTTCTTTTCGTTACAGACGTGGCGGCGTCGGTGGAGGTCCACTTCGAGAGCAAGGACGGTGGCTTTTTTCTGAAGCACAGTCCTCGGCAGTTCTACCCATCGAACATGCGTCCAGAACTGAGTCTCTCAGCAGGATCACCTTCGTCAACACCAGCTTCCACCTCGTCGTCATCTCAAGGTTCATCAGTGCTGTCGGTCGACAAGTTCACTGTCTTCCAGACGAGCGAGCCGGTTTCTGTACGAGCGACATATGGACCCTTCAGTACCAAACAAACGGTACCAGCCAGGTACATCGTACCCGATCCTCTGGATGCTCTACCCGCTCCTAGTTTTGATGGCAAGAAGAACACCAGTGGTCTCGCAGGACCTGCGTTGCTTGAGGTTCAGGAACTCGGCGCCAGGCATCTGGATATGTCTGCCCATATTGTAAGTTGTATATGTAGAAGATTTTTGTTATTGATTTTTAATATTATTCTGTCCTTATCGGTTCTACAGTTATAGATTTTGTAATCTAATCTGACTTTGCAAACTACGAACTGAGGAGAATCGAATTAGCTGTAATTTAGGAGGTTAACAATATTAAGCACAATCGCTGCCAGAGTAGAAATGGATTATTCTATTTCACATCGGGATTTTTCATTTGTGCGCGACATCCGAATACAAGGAGATAGATGAGCGAAATGAAATATTACAACAAAAGCGCTTTCAAGAGATTCCATTTGAAATCTTCTTAAATGTTTTAAATACTTGAAAGCATTGCAGTGTTCGAGACTTCAAAGGGATGTCTTTTTTTCGAAGCCAGCTTTTTTTCCCTGCTGCTCACTATACGGATTCGGAGCTTCGCTCAGATTGTTCATTCCATTATTTAACAATCTGAATACGTTTCACGGAAACGTGCACAATTAAAGCTGGAACAAGTCGAGACAAATGCCGAAAGTTGGAGGAATTTAATGAGCTGTCCGTAGAGCACGTCCGGACAAAATTCAGCTCACGCTCGTTTCATCAATTTTTACATTATTCTTCTACTCTCGGCTCTGACTATACCGGCGTGCGCGATGATGTTGAACTTTCCAAATTTTAACGGTCGTTAAATAAAGTGGAAAAGAAAATAAATGTGTCGTGGTATTTATTATTTTTTCAAGCTTTACAATTGGAAAGTTTCGCGGTCTTGTATACATATACGAAATTCCTTTGTCATGAGAGAACTCTACGGCTTTCCTTCCGCGCGACTGTATTCAATCGAACGTTTTCCAGGCTTTCGTTCACTTTGAATTCCCAGTGACTTGCGATTTAAGCTTATTTATTCCTTTGTCGCGAAATGTTTCTTGTATTTTTAAGAAGGTCGATGTGGACTCACTACGTTATAGCCGTTTTAGTCTCTATACTTCTTCTTGATATACCAAAAGCTATTTGGATTTCGAAAAATTTGAGACGAACGTGATTGAAGTTTTATTTAGATTCAATAATCAACCGAAATTTTAAAGTAATCTCTATCAAAAAATAATAGTAAAGCTTCGCAGATTTATCGAAGTACTATCGAATTTAGAGCCAGCTTTAATGCGGCGTTTCAGTTCTAATAACACGAGCAATTATTAATCAACAAAAAATGCCTCGTATATGATGTTTGATGTAGAGTTGCGCGGGGTCTGACATAAAACTGCTTTTACTACTGACGCATCAAGCCGTGCGAGCTGCGTCGTCAGTTCAAAAAGTTATGTGGACTGCGGCACAAATTGTGCTGAGTTTCTTCTGTGTTTTACTGCTCTACATTTATGCCCTTTACTTGCCATGTAGGATATAAACATAAACTTCATAAAACATTTGTATTATATATTGCAGTTTTGTAAAAAAAAAAAAAAATAATAAATACATAGTCCCGTAAAATATATTTTGTCGATTTCTATTCGCTCTTTTAGATGTTTTTACACTGAAAAGCTTCACTTTTATGAATACTAACTTTTAATAGAATAGATCCGAAAAAATTGTTCAAGTTATTGTATCGTTGCACAAAAATTTAATTTTCAAAAATGGTAAAGTTATTTTTTTAATTCAAAATTTTATTACGTTTTTTTTTTTTTAATTCCTTCAAATGAAAATTTCTTGGCGAAATTTTGTTGGGATCGCGTCAAAAGAAAATATTTAAAAATTCTCGGCATAAAGCTTTGACATATTCTCTATAATTCAAAAAGTGGAACGCTCATCATGATGTATTCACGTTGCCTCGAGCTTCTTCGAAGTTATATAATATGCTGGGAGCTGAATAAAAGAGAATATCGCAAATTAAATTGTTTAAAATTACATGTTGCTATGAAAAATTCGTTCTCAGAAATATGGTAATGTACATACGTTTGAGTAAGGTAATATTAGCAACAATTGTATTATTTTACAATTTGATACGGTAGTGGTTCTTTAACATTTCTTGTATAAAACCCCTTCATATTATGCTCGTTTTGACGTGAAAGAAAGTAGCTTACAGTGTATTCTGCGCACGTGACCTTTCCAGAAGCATAATCAATACAAAACCCATATTCTTGAGTGAACGCCAGTGTTTCTCTTATTCTCCAAAGTTGGTAAATGTGTCATTATAGCTATAGTACACACACTGGGATGTATATAGTTTAACGTGTTCTATTTTCGAAAATATACGTTTTCACTTAAGATCTTTTTAAAAGTGTAGTGAACTCAAGTAACTTCTGCTACTGAAAATAGTTCAGTTTTCTTTTCATGCATATTTCAAATACTTTTTATTGAAAGGTATTATCCACGTTTTATGACTTTTTTTCTCCAATTAAAAGTTAAGTGTAGAAGCTTGAAATTTTTCATACTTTAGAGGATGTTTATTTAAACTCTTAAAAATCGTAGTTTTACAAAAGTATTTGATGGCAGTCAATCTTTATGATAAAACCAAAATATAACTTTCCGGTTATACAGCAAGTTTTATAAAAAAAAAAACATGTTTTTAAAAGAAAAAAAATTACTATTGAGAATTAACCAATTTACATATAGATGTGAACTTCAAAGAAAGTCACACATTAACAAAGTTTCGAAGTACATAAATTTCTTAGGCAAGAGCTCAGCAGAATTTTAAACGAACTTAATATTCTTAATTCGATAAAACGCGTTTAAGTATGCGATAAACTAAAAAAAATACTTCAAGCATTATTTAAAAATCCCTTGTTTATTTTGATTTACAAAAAGGTGAAACGTAAAAGCTGCTGTAACTGATGGTTGGTTTCTCTTTTAATGGGATTTACAAAAGAGAATATTTCTATGAATCATTTTTGAAGCCGAAATAATATAACATTAAACAATTCACGATACAGGAATTTTCGTTAAAAAGGATAAAATATAGGTCAAGCTAAAATGGCATCAGAGTAAAACAACCAAGATGTTTTGATGAGTGTAATGGATATTACGTAAACAACGATGAAACCATTGAATTACATTTTCATTATTGTGTTATGAACAACGGGATTCACAAGTAAAACGAGCTTTATTGAAAATTGAAAAAACTATTTTCCATAAAGCAAAACAAATTATTGACGATATCGATACCGTCAGGTATATAGTAATTGAATGTCCGTTCCAGCTGATCTCGCAGTACCAATCCTTTGTGAAATTCATTGCTTTTGTAAATAAATAAAAAAAAAACGAAACGGCCTCTCTTTTCACCCGCATAGCGAGATTATAAAAATAGTACCGTTAAAAGCTTTCCTCTCAGAGAAAGAGCCAAAAACAAACCACCTCGATGAACATTGTTTCATCTCCTATTATAAAAAGAGTACTGCCTAAAAAAGCAGTAATCCCAACTTCTAAAAAAAAAAACGTTAAAACCACTATAAAAATAATCTCTTGCGTCCACAGGTGAGCACGAGCATACCACGTGATTCCCCAGTACTCCGGGTGCTTTTCCACGCAGGCAGTGAGGCTACGGGTCGACGTCAGCTTCTACTGGGTCGTCAACAGCGAGTTTGCGTGTTGCTCCACGCGACACCGAGTTTACCGCCGAGTCGTGCAACAGGAGATGCCACGGGACCTGAAAGTTTGATCAGCGGACCTCTTACGGCTGCCTGCAGTCCTGACGGTCAAGACGGAGTCTGCCTTGCGCAGATCACCATACCTGCAAGCTGGTGGCCGGCTCTACCACCTCCTGATACTGGACGTGTTAAGCCGGTTAAGGTGAGTTTGATTTTTGGGCGTTTGGTGAAAGTTAGTGGGTTGCTTTTTAATTAAAGCTCTATATGTAAAATTTAATTTTGGTATATAAATATCGACATGTTTGAGTAATCGAAATTTTTAGAACTAGTGATTTCAATCAAAGGATATATTCGCGTGTTTTATATGTTTCGAACGTAAGCTACATATATACAGTCTATTGAATCAAAACAGATTGAATATTCTGCTGTGAAAAGTGTAAAGCTTTGCTCAAATCCTTCGCTTTGGGTAAAATAAATATTTAAACAATATTCAAATTGAATGCAGGCTTTGATGGCTTTTTTTCAATCACGTGGCATTTCTGACACTAACTTATACAGATTACCCGAGCGAATTTCAGCTTCGTTTACTCCAATGTGTATTAATGAACAGCTATCATATTACAAATTATGTTAGATAAGCAGCACAGTATACAATGCGTTTTCATTAAAAATAATTAATAAGGCATTTCAAATATGCTGTCGGCAGCTCGAGCTGTTCAGCGTAATAATAAAGGGGCATCGTGTAGATAGAAAATTAATATTACATTTTACAAATAATTACGAAATTTCACAGCAGAATCCGAAACATTTTAATAACCGTATACACAGCACGCTGTTTTCTTAATAAAGTCCATACAAAAATGTAAACTATTTCGAAAATTAAAAATTCGCATCGTTTAAAAAAAGATTTTCTTCGCAAAGCAATTCCATCATCAGGTTGTAAGGGTTCGGAAAATAATGACAGTTTTCAGGATCAAGGTGACGAAAGAAAGATCAGATTTTATGTATATCAGAGAAAGAGATACTTTATTCAAATAGAACTCAAGATTCCTTGCAGTGAGACCTGTTTGTATAAGTCACAGTCGCCTAGTGCAAGCAATGCTTAAGAGAGGTTCTTCCTCTGGAACGCGTGAGCGCTAACTCACTATTGTTAGTTAATCCGGGAAACTCATTACCTCGAATATCACACATACAATCCATACGTGATCATCATCATCGATAGATATCGATATGCGCACGCATCTCTCTCACACAATCATATATAC
>UCOJ01001917.1:0-18604 GCA_900474305.1 Cecidostiba fungosa
TTAAACAAATCTTAATTTTCGGCATTTTTAACTTTCGGCATTTTTACCCGTCGTGACTTTATTTTTCGGCAATTTTACCCGATGAGATTTTTTTTTCAGTGTTTTTGACTTTTGGCATACTATTTGTCTCTGAAATTAGCTTTCATTACATTTCTCCCCATCCCTAATTCCTATTCGCAGCAATTTTCAAAGTGGCACTCTGCCGTATCCACTCGCTCGCGAGATTCACATTCGCATATACACAGGCGCGCGTTTCTGATTTATGCGCCGAGTGCGCTCTGCCGAGCATTATCGGTTTCATGAATTTATGTAAGATACGCCCATGTACGCGCTGCAGGGAAATTCGAAGCATTTTTCTCCTGGGATAAAATTTTCCGGATGGAAAAATCGCTCTCCTTTCTCTCTATCTCGCGCGCAGTTACGCGCGTTCGTTCTTTGAAAAATTATTATATACGAGGAACGTTTGAGAGAGGAAGGGGGAGGGAGAGCGTCTTTCCATTATACGCGGACTCTGAGTTAGGGGACGAGGAAAGCGAGCAAGAGAAAACCTGTTGGCTCGAAAATTATCTCGCACGCGCGGCTTGGCTTTGAAAATTTATGTATGCGTAATTTTGGGAATATTAATTTTTTTCGAAGCTTCGATATTGCGCGGCGATATTTTTATGAGCGTATAATAGAGTTACAGTAAATAAATATGCTCTTATTTTGGTCGTTCAATCAACGATAATGTAATGAAAGGGTTTCAGGATTTACGGAGTATACGCGCGCTCTAATTAAACAGCTGATGCGCGTCTCTCGCTTTTTATTCATTGTTCGATAATCACGTGTTCTAGATAAATGAAAATCGATCTGTGCCAATCGCATTATTTGTTTTTATTCATGTTCATGACGCAGTCGAGCTAGAAAAATACATATACACGAGAGTTGCCAAGGGAAAAATAGCAATGTCTCATTGTTTCACATTACTCATTAAAACAATGCCAAGTAGATTGCGGCTTTTTCTTTAGCAGCGAGTTTTAGCTTTGGCTTTTCGCGCGGCTGGAAAGCTGCCAATTTTCCATGTAAATTATTGCAGGTCAATCCATAATTCACATTTCTGTATTATATTAAGGGCCAGCTCTGATATATAACCCCGTGATTTCGATATGAATGAATGTGGATTAGCGGAGCTTGAACGCATTTGGTTATTACTCTTTCCCAGCGCAACATAAACGTGCACTGGTATATATGCAAACTTACAATAGATTTTGATATAACCCAGAAATTTCGCGAAGAGCAACGAGGTTCTTTCATTCTACTCATCCTCGTCGCATATAATGGCATGCCTACTCAAGACGATCTTTTTCTTTTTACTGCCAAGTATATAAAGCGAAACTATGAGAAAATCGGAGAAGGACCACAAATAGTTTTTAAATTACTCTCAACTCTGCTGGAGTTTCCACGTGTAGTAGCGCAGTTTGCACATCACTTTAACGTGTTGCTCGGGAATATAAACTTTCCGAATGAGGTAGTGTACATCGAATTCGCATAAGACAAACTGAAAGCTCGCGAATACACTACAGCATCGGGTGAAAAGTTTCACGGGAAACTTTGTTTGCATATCTTCGAGTGTGCGTCTGTGTATAATATAATATATGGGAATATAAACTGTTGTTCATCGATCAGGACTAATATCCTACAACGTGTTCCAAAGCTCTTTCGGCCAATTTTCAAAATAGGTCTCTTCTACCGCCTAGTTCCCTTTTAATTCCACTCCGACAGTGCAGTCTTACAGGTTGAATAAGTATAGACTCGCAGGAATTTCCGAGAGAAAGACGTCGCACTCCATCGGCCCCCTTGGGAAAACGAGCTATATAGACATGAGACAGAGAGAAACGCCGATGTCGCTCCCAATGCATATTGAGGTCCGGACGATCTTCTGCACCGGCGAGTCGTATATATGTATAGACTTCGACCAGGGAAAATATTTGTTCTCCAGCGGTAGACTATACCGATGTAGCCGCACTTTGACTTTACTTTCTGTGTTGCGGGTCCAAGTGCTACACGCGCGCGCTATCACAAAGTACAATTACGCCGTTATTGAATTATTCACGCACGTATTGCGCGCGAGCGACGAAATGTGCAGCTTCCTCTATATGTATATATACGCTGTGGGAACGGGAGCTTCGAAAACGTTGAGGAGCTGCGAGAGAAAATTGAAATTTCATTGCGACAGGGTTGCTTGTACGCTTGGGGCTTGTACAAGTGCTTTCGTTTGACGAATTTGAGATTAATTGGAATTGAATAACCGCGCTTGTTCAAATTACGTTTCCTTAATTAAGAAACGAAACTGATGCGCAAACGCAAAATCACAGGTAAAATTTTCGCCCGACGTTCATTACTGCATCCATTTTGGCAAAAAACGAATAATCCGAAGGGATAAATCTAGTTTCGACAAGTGCGCAGCTATCACCGATAACAGTAGAATCATATACGTAACGCTATCAGTGGTACTTCACGCCTCCGCAATACACGCTGTCGAAATAAATTCTCAGGGTTCGTAGAGTTTTGAAAAAAGTGATATATCAAAAAACTTTTTCGCCATTATATATACGAGTCGGAAGATAAACTTTGAAAAACTTTGAGATGCGCAAAACGCGCCTCCTCGAACTCCCAACCGTTTTATCCCCCCTACATATTCTCTGCACTCACATATATTCCATACTGACGCAGAAAAAATGCAGAGCGCAAGCGGAGAAAAAAGCTCATTTGCCTTGGAACCGCTAAATGGGTCGGTACATAACAAGTATAAACCCGAGAGCGGGAAGCCAAAAAAAAAATAATAATGCAAGAGAGCGCAAAACAAAGAAAGCGAGAGTGAAAATGCTCTCCGGAATTTCTCAAGAAATAGAAGCTCGTTAAGACACGGTGGGCTTGGTAATTATTATATATATTATATAGTGCATAGACAGTAGGAAACTTGGCTTTCTCCGCGTGGCTTATAACGTATTCCATTCTCATAGACAGAGGATACTTCCGGCGTGATGAGGGCCGGGCGTCTCACGGGGGAACCAAACTCTCTCAGGATATATACACGAATTAGTAATTCCGAATTCTTCGAGTCGCTGCTGTTATAGCTGAAATCCCGAGCCGACGCCACGAGTTTGTTGGTGTGGAACGAAGAATATTCCGAAATGGGTGTGTAATATGTGTGTGGTACGTCTCAACTCGTCGGATCGTATTTTATGCCGGTATACGTTAGCAGTGGCTGACAGCCCGAGAGAGAAAGGGAGAAGGAGCGAGTCGTAAGTCATATTAGTTCTCACAATGAGAAGGGTTGCTAGGATGCCCGTGTGTTTTGATATATTCGTGAATGGATTTAAGTGATTTGCTTTGTTCTGATTCGAGCATACACATCATGAATAATTAATGACGCGTGATATTGAATGTTTGCTTTTTTCTTTGATTAAAAACTTGGCGCAATTTCATCCTAGTTGCCAAAAGCTGCTGTTTATGAATCATGAACGAAACGGCAGATTTGAAAATTCTCGAGCTTTTCAAGCTGCAAGCTCCGCGTATAATATATAATACATCCCATTAAGACGCACTGAATTTTCCAACTCTATTTAGTAAACAGAAGCGAGCTTTCGAGGGAAGCTTAAACCAACCCTAAAACAGTCCGCGCGCTTCTCATTCACTGCGCGGTATATGCTTGCGCAAATCGCGCAAGTATAACGCAGCCGTAAACGCAACCGCGCGGCGGCTCACCTTTTATTCTCTCTCCTATCCTAGTCAGCTCTGATGCCGCTTTTAAAATTCCAACAACCTTAGCCAACTTAATACCAAGCGAGAGCTGGTACTGGTCGACTCCTGCCTGTTATATGCCTGCCTGCTTTCCTCATTTCATTTGCAGGGATGCGCGCCTCCTCGCGCGCGTTGCTTTTAATAAAACGTCTCGGGACCATAAATTCGCCGAGTATAACCCCCCTTGAAAACGTATAGCCTCCGTTTTCCGCGGTTCAGAGCTTAATACGGATTTAGAGATATCTTCGCACGGAACTGCCTTCGTAAATCAGTCCTACGTCCGCAGGAGGAAGTAAACATAATGTTTGCCACAGGGTGTATATGTATGCAGCACAAGCGGAGTTAAATCCTTAGTCATTTCGCGAAAGCGCATATAAAGGAGCTACACGAGAGTATTTCGTGGCGTGTATAACAGTGTGGCGAAAGATAGAAGCAGAGCGAGTCTCATTTACACCGCGGGATGATCCGAGTCTTGCGAGGATTAACTTTCAATCGCCGTGTGCGGATTCACGGAATGGAAATTGGAGCAGGGCTGGGAGATTGCGGGCTTGAAAAATTCAGGATCCGCAAAAGCTCCGAGTTTCGTCGCTTGTGTATGAAAATGTAATATAGTTTCTGCTTTGAGGTGAGCTTTCGTTCGATTAGGAGAAGACGACTATATAACAAAACTGTTATTACGCCAATGAACGAAATCAAAAACGTACAGTCGAAGAAGAAGAAGAAGAAAAAAACAGTGAGCTGAATAAACTCCAATTCATGCGAGAAAGGCCCACGACGTTTTATTTATACTCAGTAAAGCGTGTAATTGTGATACTTTCAATTCAGAAAATAATACCGGCGGTGCACGTGCACGCGGCTATCACTTGAGGAAGAAGAAAAAAAAAACACAGAGCCCACCTTTGAAAGCCAGCTTGTCGCATCTCCCGAGAGCGTGTTCCCCTCTATACTATACACGTATACTAACCAAGCACCTTTTCGCCCATTGTACAGCCGAGCTTCCGGTATTCCGTTATTGTTATGCTCGGTCGCCTATAGATACACACACATATGCGCATACTATACAACGATCACACGTATTATTCACACTCTCTTACCAAATCCTTCTATATATCACGTACACACATATAACGTATACTCCACCCTTATCTCGTTCCTTTTGGCTCTTGCCTCGTGTCCCAGTGCGCAGAGCGCGCGAAGGAAGAGAGTCGTTAGCGATTGAAGGTCGAGCCTCGTTTTCGAGGCAAGCCATCTTTTGTTCCAAAGTGGAGGAATTGAAAAGAAAAGTGGGACACTCGCGGCAACGACTCTGCTGCTGCTGCTGCTGAAGCTTGCGGAGAAAAAGAAGGAAAGGGGGCGGCGAGCTTAAAGGGGCGCAAGACACACCGAGAGAGCTGCAGTCGTTAAATTGAAAATCTATGAATAAGCGCGGAATTATATATGAGCTGCGTCGTCGGCGAGCTTTTTCCACCGAGAGTTTTTAAAAGCAGTTTTTTCTTCTGTGCTCACTTTATAGCGCGCGTTTGTCCGCTGCTTTTTTTTATCCTCGGTGCACGATGGAGATGGGACTTGTATAGGTGCTTACTTTTTTAATGCGATATGTATACGACGTTTCAATTTACATGAGAGATGCAGCTGCGATGTGCGGAATCTAAATAAAATGAAGTATTTCATAACGAGCGTATATTATACTGCATGCAGTAAATAACAGCGAAGACATTTCGAGAAAATCAAAAAGTAAGAATAAAAACACGTATATCACGAGGACTGTGTATGCAAGATGTCTCGTTATATGCGGTACACGTTAATGGCGGGGTTGAGGTAATTTCAAAGGATGAAAATGAAAGATGATGTTCGTGCGTTCATGTCCGGGAAAGGTGTATAAATTTATTTTCCCTGCACAACACGCTGATAATAATTCATGGAAAATTTACGTCTCTACCCTCCCGAGTACATTTATTTCGAAATCCTGGAATTCGCGTATACAACTGACCTACTAGCCAATATACATTCTCGCACTTAATTCGGGCTAATCTATACCCATTATTACAGAGGTACGTTTGCCTTTAATAAAAATTATAGCAGAGTGACTAATCTTCCTCCTAATAATAAAAAATATAACACACAAGTATTAAAGAACAACAACAAACTTCGATATCTCGACAAAAATGTTATCCCAAAAGAAATAAATTCCAGTACACTCTATATCCGTAGACCAGCCATCAGACTATAGGCCAAAATACACCTGCCGACCGGAAGCGCATCGGAATATACAAAAAATTCATCGCCGCCGGAAACCTCCCAATATTTCAACGAACGAACAAGCGAGCTATATAGCTATACTGCTGACCGACTGACTCAGGCATCCGTTGGCTTTATATAGCCACCGCAGGACTATACAGCTATATAACCGATGCATTCCACGTGCGTTCATAAGCTGAGCGCTTCGGCCCAAGGCGCCTATCGGCGCTGCGATCGCTGCCGCCTGCGCTTTACTAATGCAGCCCGCGCTGAATCTGCGATGACGGTGCCAGATAACGCGTGCTGCTGATACGGTCAGGTGGACGTTCTCATATTTGAACTTTCAGATAAGACATTTTACGAGAGCGTTGCGTGATGCGCGCGTGTGGAGCCGGTGATTCATTCGAGTATATATACCTGTATACGACTGTCAACTCTGCAGGTATATGTAACTATATACTCGTCGGAGCTCAAGTGCCTTCTCTCTGGATCTGGTTCATCGAGTGGGACGATTGCGACTTAATGCTTTTAGAGTGTTTGGGGGATTGCGAGGGGATTCTTGTGTGATTGAAAAAGTGCGTTGGAGGAAAGTGAGCGAGATAAAAAGCGTCTTTCTTTTTGTTACGCGCGCTTAAGGTGACACACTTACTTTCGGTGATTTTATATCGCGGACGAGTGAAATTTTTTGTTAATAATGATACGGTTATTAAATTTAGGAAATTTTTGAAAATTTTAACGTTTTTATGTGTATTTCCGTTTTCATTAATAAATGGAATGCCGTAAAGGCTGATCCATCATCACGTTTGTTAAGATAAAAAATATACATAGAAAAGCAATCGATCATTAGGCAAAAAAAAGTTCTGTTCCAACTTTTTCAATCTGTAAATGGAATTTTTTTTCCATTAAAAAGTTAAAATTCGTTACATTCAAACATTGAACTTTAAATAAATATTTGCGAAATGTGTTTTTTATTTATATTGGACTTTTTTTGTCAATAAAAAATGGGAAAAAAAGTTTACCTCCAAACTAAAATCCACATTTGAACAATTTCAACGTCGCAGCTGTAATTGCCCGTCCCGCTCAAAATTGTCACAGAAACTAAAAATTCACCGAAATTCTCATACACCACTAAGTTTACACAATACCGCTCATTACAATCATAATCATACACCTTCCTCGTGCTCCTGAGCGCCACAATCGATTTCCCAACGACAATCATTCTCGCGCTGTCGCGACAAAGGACGCAATTATCCAAGCGACAACAACGCGACTATACGTCTAGAGCCAAGGATCTCTTTCTCTCAGTGCAAGAACGTGTGGTGGTACCTGCAAAAACTGCTCATCTCCGCGATGGCGTAATGCCCTCGATGTCAAGGTAAAACGCCGACGCGAGCACAGACGTCACGCGGTTTTGCCGAGTTGCGGCCGCAAAAAAAAAGGTGTATAATGCGGAGATCGATGAAAACATAGCGTATATATGTGCGCAGCACGCGATGCTGGAAGTTGCGCGCAAACGCTGTACAATATACGCTGAAGTTTTTCGATTAATTTTTTTAAGAGCCAAAGAAGTCGAGCACCTTTTTAGCGCGAGGGCTTCCAAGTTCGTATATTATTGAGTACTCGGTGAACTTCAAGATTAAATCGATTATATATTAGTATCACTACAACGTTTTTTATGTGATGCTGAATATTTTGATCGGAGATGTCGAGTGTAATTGAAGATTATAGATATAAAGAATATATGTATATTATAATATATGTGTATTGAAGATTATATATATATTAATAATGATTGTAATCCTGCACTGCTGTAACGAAAATCCTGCACATGAGCTTAAACCATAGAAATACTCTCCCATCAGTCCTCTTTGACACTGGATCAAAGATGAATCGAACAAAAGCACAAACGTTGAAATCCGATAATGGATGAATGTGCGACCATCCACAAGTACGCTCTCAACGTCCGTCATATTCGCACAAAAGTTTTATATTGCACTACCTTGTACCCGATAATATAGGCAAACTATGGTAAACTATTAATTTAGCCTTATTGTATTGAATTCACTAATTGTAATAGAAATGATATCTAATTCCTCTTCTCTCTCAGATTAAGATGAGAGAAAGCGGGAAGTGCCTATGCGCCACCTATCGCCGTTAGCCAGAGACTAGAGAGCCGGTAAGTTCAAGATGGGCGGTGGAGCAAGGCCAGTCCAAAACTGTTTTCTTTTATGGCTATTATACCATGGCTTGGTGCCACTAAAACTGATTCCACATACCGCTATAGCTTGGCAGATCTTTTTTCTCCGAGCAGGCATTTGCAATATACCGACTCGTTAACTGGCTAACGTGCTATACGCTTTATTAAAATGCGCGCAATATGTGAGAATGGACGAGCAGCGGAAAATTTTATAAAGTTCAAACATATACATACAGTGTCCGTTATACATAACAAATATTCTAAAATTAGAGCATATTCTACAAAATTAACCTTTCCGAATAATGCAATGAAAACTTCGATCATCCAAGTATCTAAGGGATGTAGGTATAAAGATAAAATTGAAAACTTTATTCGAATAAAATTTTTATTTTACAAGAAAACCTCTCTATGTTTCCCAACGCCGAACTTTTCTCTCGCGGCTCTGAAAATTTCCCACCGGCCAGTATAGTCCCGTCGTTTATATCATTCCGTCACTCGTCCATACGAATCTCGCACACGTTTGCTCTCGCCCACATTCGCACATATATATATATACGTGTGCGAATATCGCGCAGCGGCGAAGCGTTGAAAGAACGCGGATCGTAAATTTCGGCGCCCTCGCGCCGAACAATCGGCCGAAGCGCGTTAGCTTCGCTCTCTGACCTGCATTTGGCGCAAGGGTATATATGTATATAGGTATACGGTATACGTACACATGCCGAGAGCTATACGCTACCGTGTGCGTATACACCCGATATATATGGCTCTACATTGTTTAACGACCTTTTAAAGCAGGAGAGAGTACACCTTGTTGTTTTCGCTGAGCGGCTATCCCTCTACTCTTTGGGTCAGGGCTTATCGATGGGCCGCGGTGCGATAAGCGCGCAAATACGCGGCTCGCGGTAATGATATGGCGGTGGAGCGTCGATGGAAATTGCTTTTGTGTTTTTCGGGCTATATAGCGCGCGCGCGAACGGCCGCGGGGCTTAATATGGTACGGAAAACTAGAGCACCTTTGCCCGAGGATGAGATGCGCGCTGGATTATAATATGAGCTTGTCGACAGAGGACTTTGGGAGGGTTTTTTTCGTGATGACTTATACCTGGACGAGCGCTTTGTCGTAGGCCTGTGCGTGGAATTCTGTCGTTGGAGTTGTACGTACTCGACATTGTTTGAAGTTTGGTTTGAAAAAAATTCTTTAGAAAAAGATTTTAACGCGGTCGTTCAGAATCTCAAATGATATATTCGTTCGTTATAATACTTTTAATTTTTTATTTAATTTTAATTTACTATTTTTAATGTAGGATATGATGTATTTTAGCTAAAGCGTATAGATCGAATTACATGCAATTATGATCTCACTAAATCAAATTTGTTATCTGTAATAATGGGCATTACAGAAATTGTATACCTGAAATATTATCGAAATCTAAATTAAATTAATGTAATTGAATTGTGTTATCTTTGATCCTTATATTATATTACTGTGAAGTGTATTTTTTAAGTTAGAGATAAATATTTAACAATTCCTATGCTATATATATGTAAGCTTTAATTTAATTATTATGTATATATCAATCATTGCTAATTAAATATTCAAGCTTATATAATTTATTTGAAATATGTGCAAACTTATTATTATTCATTTTAGTTAATTGAATTGGCATGAATTAAAATCGTTCCAGTCACAATTTCGTTTCACAATACATGATACAGAATAATACGAATGAAACTTCAACATATATACACTAAACCATCGTAGAAAACGTATTATTAAATCGCAGGATGAATCAACGTCCCAGATTGGAGTACAAAAACCCAATTTTTAAAAGCGAACTCATTCGATTCGCGCAAAAGCGATTAATAGAGCGACACGATAACAGATTTTTTTACCACATCCATCCACACACGTTTGTGCGATAAAGAAAACAATCTATCACAGGTGCTCTGATGACGTTCTCGTCGCGGACCCAAAAATAGAACGAACGCTTCATATACTGCGCTTGCATAATTGTCCTGTATACAGCAACGCACAGCGATACGCAACGAATCCAAAGCTCGTCCGATGCGTGCGTCCAAATTGCGTTATTCTTTCTCTCCGTCGTGTCTTTGTGCTGCTGCACACTCTCTCGTTCAGCATGCAAACGACAACGAACGAGAAAGCGATCAATCTCTCTTTCTCTCTCTCGAAAGGCCATAGATAAATCTGTGCTTGCGTCATAAAAACAAACAACGCGAAGAGCTGCAGCGCATCACTCGCTTTTTCCCGGGAGCTTTTCTAAATTCAATGATTCAGCGCGAGCTCCGCCACCGAACAATGTATATATATCGAGAGGCGAAAAGAAGAAGAAGAAGAATATCGGCGACGCGGGAAAATCGAGAATAGAGGAGAGAGCTTAAGGAACGGCGACGTGAAATTTCGGAAAAAAAGAGTTGGAGACGCGGGCCGCGAGAAGTTTTCCGCGCGAGAAATACGTGCAAACGACTAGGTTGGAAAGGGTCTCGAACTGAGCATCGGATGAATCGAATTTCGCACAGGGCTCGCGAAGTACCTGCTAGACTTTGAAAAATTCAGAGTCCTCGGGGGGCCTCGTCGTCGTCGCCCCTGTAGTGCTTCAGTAAATACAACACGCCGAGAGAGATTCCGGGCAAATTTTAAATTAAGTTGGAGAGAGAGAGAGAGAGAGAGAGAGAGAGAGAGAGAGAGTCGCTGCCCTGATAAAACACGCTCGATCGCACTTGCGAAAACGATCGGATGCGAAGTGAGTAGGTAGTAAAGCTGCTGCGAAGGACTCCACGCGCAGCCTTTTTTTTACTGCGTAACGCTTGCGAACTATTTGCTTTTTCGAATATTTTTTTATTGCGAAACGCTGCAGGGAAATCTGCACGTCGAGAAGGTTTCAACTTTTGACATTCGCAGAATCGAAACGATCGCGTTCAATTATTTTGCCATCTCTCGTGGATTTTTTTTTCTTCTTTACTTACAATTGAATGTGAAGTTCGCATTGAATTTTGTATGATGTGCGTTGTAACGTTGTATTGTAACGGTCCGAACTCCCTTAGCAATATTTATTATGTCTTAATAATTATTTCTAGGTTATGTAAGTTATGTAATTATAGACAAATCCGCAAAAGGCGGAAAGTACGAGATATCGATATGTATGATTGTGTCAGAGAGATGCGTGCACATATCGATATCTATCGATGATGATCGCGTATGGATGTATATGTGTGAAATCCGAGGTAATCAGTTTCCCGGTTAACTCACAATTATGAGTAAGCGTTCACGCGCTCTAGAGGAAGGTCCTCTCCTCTCAAGCATTGCTTGCACTTAGCTGTCTGTGACTAATTACTAACAACGCTTAGTGCAAGGAATATTGAGTTCTATTTAAATAAATATTTTATTAGTTGTATTTTATAAAATCTGAGTCATTCTTTTGCCACCTTGATTCTGCACCACTTCCTGGCAACTACGAACCGTTTCAGTATACCAGGAATCATTTGAGAATCTATCAGTTCTAGATTAATTGTTAACTGCAGGGTATACCCGATGGAAAGTTCATTAACTTGATTCTCCACTGCTTTCGATAAAATAGTATATATAAAGCTAATATAATAAGAGCAATGAACATCAGAGCTTCACTCGATCAACTGAAAACACCGAGCAACGAAACGAAATAATTGAATTTCTCTCCAGCTGATTAATCCTCCAATTACGCTTCGGCAGCATCGGTGGAGAGGGACAAGAAGCAAATGAAATTTGTAATTGAAAAAGAGAAGCTGGAAAAGCAGTAAACGAGCAGCACGTATACCTTCTACTACTACTATTACTACTACTACTACTGGCTACTACTGTGCAAAAGAAAAAGCTCTTTCTTGGCTTCGCAAGCTCGCCTCGACATGCATGAATATCTTTGCGGTCAAGCAGTCGCCTAAATTAAAACGATTCTAGTGCCCAAGGAATCCGCTGAATTCGCTGGCGCGAGCGTATAACTTCTGTGCTGCATTATATGGACGAAGAGTGGAGGAGACGACGAGAGGGAGAAGAAATCTTGCTATTCCAGGAATTCTTCCGGAATTTCGTAGAAATGTCGCGTCAACTCGTCCAGTGTTTTTAGAAGACTCGTGGAAAGTCGCGAGGAAACTTTGACAAAAGTGGAGATTCCTTATTTGAATTAATTTCACTTAGTCAACGAAATTGATTTTATTATTAAAGTTAATTAATAAAAATAGATACCTAATAAATTCCACTCTACATTTTATTATCGCAATTCAACTTTTGATTTGATAATCCCAGCATTGTGTTCTAATTAAGGGTTTCTTTTTTTAAAGAAAAATACCACGTTATACGACAAATTGACACACAAATGAACTGATGTTTTTTATTTTTACCTGATATTCTTGTATAGTAATGATGCATTATGTCATTGGGTCGCACAGATCGTGATTCGAGAATAAAATTTAATCCGACGCCGCTGTATCGACTTCGCTAGTCGTATGTTCTCGAATATCTCATATAAATTATATATGAGCGACATCGAGAAACTTGTTTATTTACTGCTTCAAGCATTCGCGTACTTTCAATGACGGAATTCTTTTTAATGACACACGCCGGCTCATTGTCGACCGTTTCCCACCTCTATCCCGGAACTTTGCACATCATTTCTTCCTCTCCATCCTTTCGCGTATATACACACATCTATACCTGTATACAGTCGTCACGCCTTCGCTCAATTAACGACGAATATTGCGTCATCACAGTCCCCCCTTCCTCTATATCCGGAGGAAAATGAAAGGAACAAATAATATATATCTGAAACTCATCGTAAATTCGAATCGCGAAGGGCTCGCGCGGTAATAACGCTCGTCGAATACAATTTCCGCGCGCAAAAATAACAAGCGTTGCGAATTACTCGCATTTTTCTTCTTTCCTTTATTACAGCACGTATAATATGTATTATATACACAACGGCTCAGTGTTTATGAATTTGCGCGCGTCGAAGAGCATTCCGCACGCTTCCGACATAAAGATTCGTTCCGTATCGTCGAGTATGGGTGGGAGGAGTATTATATATATTATACAGGAGAGGTAGCTATAACGGTTTCGGAATAAATTATCACAATTACCACGCTAGCATTTTTATATTAATTAACGCGCGCGCGTCATAAACACGTGCAATTTCATTCGTGGCGCTTCGGCGCTAATTGAATTTGTTTCATCTCGTTCGTAGTATATACCTATATATTGGATTCGTCGTTGCAACTGTGAATCAAAATAGCACGCATTGAGTGAAAAGAGATCCGCGGTGTATTAGAGTTAACTACTATTATTAAGAATAATGCGATGAAATACCTGGTGTTCAGCTTATTATGTGATTTGTTGTGTTGCTTTGATCGTATTACGTAATAAGTTTGTGCGAGTATTAAAAAACGAAAACTTGATGATATGCCAATATCATTAGTAGATATTGGAATTATATAAATATAGCGATGGATTTTGTACAGTATTTATGTATGATAATTATGGTCACACTATTTGCTTAATCGATCCATATCTGTCTGCGCAAATAAGCTATTGGATATTGTTCATAATCTATTCAGCTTATTTTAGTGATTCTCAGTTTACCGACTAACATTATTTCACTGAAATAATATTCAGTAAAAGACATCGACAGATTTATTTCTGTGTTTTTATCGATACCGGACAAGTATTTCAATGTATCATTTTTCATTCATTCTCGTGACAAGGATATATAAGATTGCGATCAATCTTCACATCTATTTATATCGCGAATTTTAAATTTCAGCTTGAAGTTTCTTATATGATCTGATATCTTACTCGCAACATTTCGTATTTTTTTTATATTGTGTAAAATTATTTAAATTATTTTACCAAATTGAAAAAAATTGCTCGATAAATTTAGATATTTTATCATAATTCATAATGACACATATTTATCTAAACCATGCAACTGTTGCTTGCTACAAATAAATAAATAAATAAACATACTGAATTAAAATAAGGAATGCGTGAACGAAGCACGAATCTATGTATAGCTACATTGTACAAAAATAAAAATAAAGTAGTGCAGTCGTCAACCGTATTGCTCTCTATACTATATAAAATAAAAGGAAGAGAACCGAACGTAACACTCGTGTCAAGTGGCCCAGGGCCTCGTATAGGTATGTATACACACAGACACATATACATATATACTCACAGGTTATATTGAGTCGGAGTTGACCCAGTGACTTAGCAGGACGAGACTGCGAAGACGCCGACGAAGAAAAACGGCCTTGCGATCGCCTAGTTTGATCGACACTACTTTCTTTCGTGCCGCAGACGACGACGACGACGACGATCGACGTTATCTCTGACTTTACGGCCAATTACATCTGCTGCGAGCTACATATACGTGTGTGTATACAGCCCAGCTCGTAACACTAAATCCACCGGCTGCTACGGCGTTGGCGGTTGAAATCAACGGGTCTCAGTCCGACAGTTTTCGAATACACTGCAGCATTCTTTCGCTCTATATTATAACCTCTCTTTTACTAATACAACACACTCACGCACACACAGCTCCTCCATCGGCCGATCCGAGAATATCCGATGTCACGTTAAATTGCACAAAAAATAGCTGCACTAAACGACGACGATGTCCACATTGATATATAATTACAATCGGACGCGTAAAAACGGCACGTGCGCGATTATCGTGAAGTATAGAGAAAAGGAGGGGGAATCCATTCACAGCGACTCATGAATATTTCATCACTTGTGTATATTATAACACCTCGAAGCAAACCGCTCTTCGCCGCTAGCATAATCACAACACCGGCTCAACTCAATTTTAAACGTAATACACGGCGAACTGTAAACACGCAGCGCGCACCAATTTTCCTCGCAAATTCCAGTATAGAGATCACTACTACTACTGCTGCTGCTGCTAATTATTATCGAACACTCGCGTGTCATAATTTCAAGCATAGCCTGCTGTCAATACCACAACTGCAACAACAAGCTACAGTCCACTATATACGGCAACTGCCGGCAGAATAAGCCGACAGGTGCGTGGAAAGTGAGAGTCAAAACGAAGCACACATAAAAGTATATACACACACTCAGACGGGGCGGAGCTCGGCGGCGCGCATCACGTCGCGCGGCTCGCGAACAACTGAGCCGAGTCGTGCGGCGCTGCGGCTCGACGGCTGCGCCGCGTGCTTGATGTACAGTGCGACGCGCAGACGCTCTCTATATATTATATGACTGTGTGTGTGAGTGCGTGCGTTGAGCCAGTATGTATATATACTATATGCCCATAGTATACGTCTATATATCCTCTCAACCCCCTCTTTCTCTCTCTCTTTGACTGTGTATACTGTATATGAGCGTCTCTTTTCCACCCTTCCCTCTTGGGGTTGCTGCTACCGCTGTGGCGTTTGTGTGTGTGTGTGTGTGTGTGTGGGAGAGATATCCTCCGACGTCTGGCGCGCGCACAATAGTCATTCAATCCCTCTGACGTTCTTCTTTCTCTCGATTTCCTTCGGCCATTGCTTTTTCTTTATTTTTTTCTTCGCGTCTAATGTTTCACTATAGCTTGTATGTGTGCAATGCACTGATGCGCTTGTTTTACGCTTTTCAAGTGATGCGACCTCTTTTTTTCTCTCTTTCTCTTTATAAGTTGTTTGGCCAGCGCGAGGCTCGTATACGCCGTTTTTCGTATTTTCTTTGGATTCGGGATTCAGAAGGGCATTTTCGTGTTATATTTTGCTTGCGCTATCGAGTTTCCTTTTGGTGATACGAGATCGGAGCGGTATCGGGATACGGATCATTTCGTGGTTCTTATGTAATTCGTATATCTTGCAATTGGAATTTAGGCTCTCGGCGGTTGCGTAAGTGCAATTCATTGTTGTACTAATTGCGATAATTGATAAGAGGTATTCTTCAACTGTTGTGGTCGCACGCGTACGAGCTGTACATATTTATCATTCTTTTTATTCGCGAAAATTGTTTACGGATTCAGACGTATATAATAACAGACATTCACATATCACCGGAAGTATTTGCTTCGTTGGCTCTCGGAAGCAGCTTTGAAGATTTTGCAAGTATCCAGTGCAATTTCAAAATGCTTTTGGAATATGATTTTCTGCTGTATTGTAATGTGCGCATAAGTCGTGAACATATATTTATAAGATTCGATTGAACTAAAGTCCTGTACTTTGCCTCAAATATCCTCTACTCCAACAGTTTTCTTTTTCATCGATAAATTTATATCGTTGCTCCAAAATTCAATCTACTTTATTACACCTTAAGTAGCTAAATCCTCGTTTATTAAGACCCGTGTTTATCGAGATGTCATTTATTAAGGCGACGCAGGATAACAAGTAATTATTAAGACTTACGAGAACACAAGCCGAAGCAATAATTCACAATTAAAATCCGTATACACCGGGCAATATTCCTCCCCAGCCGCTTTCCCGATATACCGCATTTCTCTATAGCCCACCTTCGCCGCTCCAGAAAATGACACAATTTTTCACTACCTGCTTACAGCTCGTCTGTGGCGCGTAACACATGCGCCGACGGGTCGCCGACGGCACCCCCGATCACCTGTTCAAAACAGGTTCTATTTCAAGCTGCATTTCCCTTATGCCTGCTGCAGCGAGTTGCACTGGTCTATTATACCCTTCGCTCGATCTCTCTCAGATTCTCTCTCGTATATATACGTATACACGTCGTCCTCGTTATAGCTGTGCGGAGGCGCGCAGCGGCCCACTAAATTGCTTCGAATGAACGTTAACCCCCCGGGGGTTTACTACCTGCTCTCGCTCTCGTTCGTTCTCGCCCGTTGGACTTAATGGCAAGGAGGTCTCTCTCTCTCTCGCTATCACTCTGTCTCTTATTTCATTTTTTTCTCCTTCTTTCAAAAACGGCCTTACTTATACAATCTCCTTAATGAAGTTTTCAGCTTTGCGAGAGAAGAGCGATGGCATTCGAGTCGAGAAATTCTTTGAGTTTCTCTTCTTTTGCCGCCCGTATTTCAGAAATTTGCTGCTAAGGTATCCTCTTGAAGTCGGATGGATTCAGACTTTTAATTAACGATTCACAAGCTCGCTTAGAATTGATGACAGTTGTAGAAACGATTTTGAAGAGGGTATTGTGAAAGTCTTCGTAAAATATATATATATACTGGCAAATTGATTTCAGATTGTATACTTCTATTATTGCGCAATATACTTCGGCAATCAATCGAAAGTATAAACGATTACTTAATAGATGACCACTGGATAGATATGCTGATTATTTTAATTAGTAAAAAATAAAAGTAAGGATAACTGAAAAATTTCTCCCAGATCTTCACAGTAGCTTCTTCCGGACATGAATCAGCAGGAACTCTCGTATCGGTTCAAATGTTTGTCCCAAGTTTCTTCTAAATATACAAGTTTTATGAAAGAAAAAGGGAAAATCTCTGGTGACTTTCCCCTCCCAAACGGCTATATCATTCCTAATTCTGTCGAAATATATGGATTCCGAATATATCGGTGAAAGCTTTACGGTCGCGCAGAAACGTGCCGATGGGTCTCCGCGTGGGCTCAAGTTCCTCTTTGTATACCCATACATACACTTTTTTCCACTGGTCTCGCAGTACGGAAGTTTTTCCCGATGAAATTGATGATTTCTTGTGTTTGGCGTCATCGACAACCGTCCATCCTTTCTTTGGTTTACCTTATACCTGTCGCTCTCTCTTCTCTGATGTCTTAGGACCTCGACGTACGTCGTAAAGGTCGGCCCGGTCTTATTATATGGAGGAGGTCGCGGTACGCCCATAAAATTCTAATGCATTATGCCACCGAGATACCGTGAGAAATTTTCTCGAGAGCTCGAAAGATAGTCGTTTGGGATGGATTTTCAGCAGAGGTCAAACCGGTATGGAATTAGAGTGCGATTTTTCAAATGCGCTTTAGGTGATGTGAAAATATTTTTTCTGGCAGCTCTTTTAAGGAATAAGAAATTAGGACTTCTTAGAAGTCGGCGTGAAAAAGTACTGCGCGAAAGTTTTTTTACTTCCTCCTAGAGTTGTGTTGACGTGTTGATATGTGTGTGTATGTATACCGTGATATCTCTGGAACTATACAGTCGATCTTAATGAAATTTGGGATGTAGTATTGTATTTTGATTCTGAATTCGGGAAAAGAAACCTTATTTGGATCGATTAACGTGTTTTTGTTTTATAGTGAATATTCGATTTTCAAAAATTAATTTTTAATTTTTTTATGATAAAATCGAACTTTCCAAATGCGATCAAATGTAACTTATAGCATTTAAAAATACCTACATTGCAAAAAAAATTATTAATTTTGCATTAATAGTTATTGTGATAT